>APFE031582008.1:0-30100 GCA_000404065.3 Pinus taeda
GGATGTTGAGGAGCTTAGGCCAAGAGCAGGCAAAAGCAACAGTGATTTTTTGTGACAATAGCTCAGCTATTGCATTATCCAAGAATTCAATGTTTCATAAGAGAACGAAACACATTGACACAAGGTTTCATTACATTAGGGAATTGGTGAGCAATGGAGAAATTGCCTTAGAACATTGCAGGACTCAAGAACAGGTTGCAGACATCTTGACAAAGCCACTTGATCAGAAAAGCTTTGAATTTCTGAGGAAGTGTCTGGGTATGACCGAATGCCCAACAGTTGAAATTAAAGGGGAGTGTTGAATTTGTAATTTCAACCGCGCGCGGGAAAATATTTAATGCACCTCAAAACCACCCAGCAAAACCACGAACCACGTGGAGGCATTTCGCAACGCTTGTGGTAAAAAGGGGTTTTTGTCAGAGGGCCCCCGAACACCCCAACCAGCTGCCACGCGTCCAGTGTACGAACACAAAACCACCCTCTCCCCGGACGCTAAAGTTCGTTTGTTTTGTCTGAGGTTGGTGAGCGAATTGCGTCTGATCAGGTCAACGGACAATCATTGTCAACAACCTGCCCGAACTTTATTTTTACTATTGCCGCACGTTTTATTTAATGTTTTTAATAAATGTGTCATAAACTTAGGTAAAAGACTTTATGTCTTCATACGGCATGTATGGGCACGAATTTAAAATATGCATGGGCATAAGTAGTTGTTTTAATTTTAATGTTTTTTTTTATTATTCACGAGGGGTCGCGTAAGTTTAGTTTTTACGTAACATGTAAAACCATTTTTTTTTGGTGGTTGACCATTTTCTGTAAGTGTAAGTGACTGCGTAATTTTTGGCACACGGTGTGAAGAAAAACAGGGCTCCGCAGCAGCCAATGAAAACCAAGGATTGTAATGCAATGTTTGAAATGTATGAAACGCAGCAGCGTGAATTTGTCTGTGTGATGTAAAAAGAAAAAGAATGCACAGCAGTGCAGGAGGAGGAGAATTGAATGAAGGAAACCAGTGGGTTGTTTTGTTTCAAATCCATGAGTTGTTTCACACAGGTGAAAAGGTAAATCTGTAACTCCCTGTAAATTTTGTTTTCACACAGCAGTGAATGTAAATGAAATATTTACACACAGTGGTGTAAAATTTCATAGGAGGCAGAGTATCTTTTGTGAAAATGTTTTGGTGAATCCCTCTGAGTGAAAGAGGATGAAATATGTAAATGTTTTTGTTTAATGAATGGAAATTTTATGGTGGTGAAATACTTTGCTCTGTAATTTTTTTTTAAGGCTCCTCTGTGCAAAAGATCCTGGTGTAAAGGAAACAGAGCATTGCCTCTGTGTTTTGTTTTTTCTGGTTTTGGTATTTTCCCATTGCAAAAATACCCAACATTTGCGAAGAGTCGTCATACATACTTTTCAACTTGCATATCTCTGGCATGGCAACATCGTCATCATTTGTTTAGTCATTGGAATAATGAGCAAAGAAATGCTGAGGATGTCACCAGCCGCAGATTGTAGTTGTCCATCATGAGGCTTCAGATTTAGGGAAAACAAAAATTCTCTACAAGTTACCACCCATCCGACTTTTGCTTGCGTACTGGAATTGGAAATCCAATTGACGCTCTTTTTATCGCAATACCTATCCGACTTTTGCTTGCTTACTGGAATTGGAAATCCAATTGACCCTCTTTTTATCCCAATATTTCGTAGTTGCAGTTGATTCAGCACCCCACTTAACTCTCCCTCTACTACCTGATATTTGGAGTATAACTCCATGCGTACCCTATTATTGATGTCAAGCTTAAATGAACTCCAGTGGAGTGCAATTCCAACTTATTGTGGAACTACGTGGTGTGGGTGGAATTAAACTTCTATTGTGGGCATACTTTGAATCATCATGCATATTCGAATTGAATCATCATGCACGCATGCACTGCCACCTCAAACACAGAAACTACCGTATAACTTGAGTTAATTTAGAACATAAATTCCAGGTTATGTTGGTTCAGAGCATACTTTGAATCACCATCTGAATTTATTTCGTACATGCGTATTCGAATGCATGAACTACCATCTAGTGCAACTCTGGACGATGTTCTTGAGGTGGAGTATAATTTGAGTTAATTATGCTGATGTGGAACTCCGTGTTGATGTGGATTAATCTATACTTTCGATCATCATTCGAATCCCAACTGATACTTTGGAATCAGTGCCATGCATGTAGAAAGAATCAATTTGAATTCGTGTTGTAGATTAAAGAAAAGGTTATATAACATATTATGGATACAAATTACAACTATAACAAAATGTTGATGTTGATGATGAAAGTTAACCATAAATATGTATTAATTAAAACACTTTAACTTTAATATATATATATGGCTGTGGTAGACAAACACGATTCATAAATAACAGCCACTGAGGAATCCCATTTGGGGAATGATAAGTGTCAAACTCGCATATTCTCTCCAATAATAAGTGATTTCAGTTGTCATTGCAGCGATATTTCAGATTTATTAGAAGAAATATTACAATAATAGCCATGGTGTAAAAATACTAACCTAATGCAAAATACTAAACCTCTCTCAGCCGCAACTTCTGGTTAATTTATCTTTTTCTCACAAAACATTTCTAATTAAGTTTTAATTCGAAAAAAATAATAACAAAATCTATTTTTTTTCCATTTACTCGACAACTCTTTCTCACAAAAAATTTCTAATTAATTTTTAATTCAAAAAAAATAATAACAAAATCTAATTTTTTTTTTCCATTTACTCTAGAAAATATTCAGATTGTATCCTATTTAAATATTTCTGAATTCGAAATAAAATAACAAAAATATATAATACTCATTCGCTATACTATTTAAATATTTTAGAATTAGAAATAAGATAACAAAAATATATAATACTCGTTTACTATACAAGAACAAAAACCTCAAGTGCATAACTATTGCATATTTGTAAGTGCCAAAACTTGGACTATAAAGATTTTATTTATTAGATGGTATCTTAGCATGTGGGTGTGATGATTTTGTTTTTGATTTCCTTTCTTGCTAATGTGGAAATGATTTAGTTGTTTCTAATTTGAAATGTGAGTTACATTAGGGATACAATGTCTGGAAAAAAAAAAGTACATCTACCATACTAGTGGTGAAACAAGATGATAAGCTAATCTTGTTGAAGATTTCAAGTGTCCCTACAAATCAAGGGGAAGGTATGGATCTTTTTGGAGCTTTTCCTAGCTTTAACCCTTTCACTTAATATCTATGGTTTCTTGTATGCAATTCTTTTGAAAATATTGAGTTTCCTTTAATATCTTCATAATTAAAAATACTTTCTCTTCCATTTTGTAAATGAATTTGGGTCCCAATCAATTTCTATCTTTTAACATCTCCTAGCTTAAGGGAGTGCTGTAGGTTCTATATTATAGTACAATAGTGTCCATACCAATATTAATAATAAAATTACCTTATTATGATGGCTTAACTGACGTAGATCTATTTCTACATGAATTTGAGTGTGAATTCCCTGAGGACCACTCGTTTCAAGCACTGGATTTAGCGTTACGTGCTATGCCTCCATGATAGTAGGGTACGCACAAAGATAGTTTGCGAGATAGAGGGATTACAGGTGTGTGATGAAGTTACGGTTTAGGCATTCTAATAGAAGAATGTCTATGGGGAAATCGATCAATTTGCAAGAGGATCCGAACCAGCAAAAATTGAAAACAGACCTAAGGGAGATGCAGTGCCAATATGATGAGGTTAGGGTGACCACATATGCCTTAGCACCACAGTCATCCCTTGTAAAGTTATGGGAAGGAAAGAAGCTATTGGAATACGTAGAGGAAGTGCAGAAGAAACAGGCCTTGCTAAAGTCTAGGTTGTAGTCTTTGTTGGAGGACGCTTATCAAATCACGCTCTCCATTCATGATAACCTTAAGGGACTGTAGTAGACACAACGGATGATGAGGCTTGATGTAGAAGGACCAGCCGGGGAAAATTTGTTCAATGAGTTTAGACAAGTAGTGACACAGAGCGTTGCTACAGTTGCAGTGATCCAAGTGGAGCTGGGGATATTCACAATAAGATTGTGACACCAGGAGAGTGACTCAAGGGTGAGTCATGATTTTTGTGTTGGGGGCTTGTCAAGATGGGGTCCCCTGGGTTTGTTTGGAGTTAGACAACGAAAATTTTTGTACAATTTTGTAAAAAAATGTAAAGTCTACACGATTTTTGGATGCAGAGTGCAGATTGGAATAAGAGTCAAAGGGAATTAGCCCCTTGTTTTGGATATCTTTCGAGTCAATTTTGAGATTCACCCATGCCCTGCGGACCATGGTATTATATGGAAAAGTCTATAAATAATCGAGTTTGAGCGAGTCTAAGAGGTAACTAACTATGGAAGAAGTTGGAGAACAAGGAGAAGTGGGATAGGGCATTGGGTTAGAGAAGGAGGCTCTGCTTTTTGCGCATAGGTAGAAGGAAATGCTCCATACCTGAGTGCACAGAGGCCTACGAAGAGTTCGCAGGTGAGTACGCAGACCCCTGCAGCTATGTTCACATGTTAATTTGCGTCTATAATCGTTGAGTTGAGATCAATAAACACAAGTTTCTGAAGAATTATTGAGTATTTTTGTTCATGTCTATTTATTTTATATGCTGCTGATGAATGACTTGTTCTATGAAATATTGATTGAATGGTATCTGATTCTCTTGAATAAGTCTTAATAATGTACACAATGCATGTTTAACGCTCTCGCGAAGATTCTGGTAATTTATCTTATGTGTTCTAACAAATTTAAGCATATAAATGGGGATCAAGTGTTTCTCGCACCATCACCTATATGGAAAGGGTTCCCTAGATTCTACCATTAAAGCACCTGCTTCCCACATGAGTATTTGAGAATTTAGTTTCTTTGTATTTAGTTATGAGTATTCAGCACTAGATGGGTTGAGTAGCCCCAAAAAATACCACAGGCACTAGACCTAAGACGAACTCCCTCTAGATCGGGTATTCTTTTCCATGGGATGATTGAAGCATTTTAAGCTCCCTAAAAGGTCTGCTCTTGTGTTTCAAATATGTAACGTTACCATTGCGGCTTATGGGATACCTACACCGAGTGGTCCTAACCTGAGCTATAAATGTTTTGGTGGCCTTATGGGGAATTTAGTTGGTTCAATTTATGGTTTCTTTTAAGGGTCTTACTTTTCCTTAGGGTGTGATATGTAAGATAAAATAAACTAAGTATCAAAATCTCTTGAAGCTGGATGCTTTCTAATATGAATTTTATAGAAGCATAGTGTCTAGTGTATAATTGTACACAAGTGATGAAGTGAGAATGTAAAGTGTGAGAAGATGTGGATATTCAGTGATTCATCCAAATATTCCACTACTTACACTATATTTCAATTGTTCCTTCGATGAAAATGAAGTGATATGCGCATAATTGGCCGCTTACTCCTTTTCCAATTACACTATGTTAATTTGGGAATACGTAGGTGAGAATTCAAATTCTTTAAGAAAGTTTTCATATGCAAGCCCATGTTCATACATCATATGCAATCGACACATAGATCACTTGCCTTCTTTAATAGCACTTTCTTCTAGTCCAATAAAATGAAAGAAGTTAATTCTTTGTTGAGTAAGAAGATTTGTGGGTAGCGGGCCACTTGCTCTTTTGCTAGTTAAGCTATGTGAATGTTGTGAATGAAAACCAAAAATAATCTAATTACTCTACTAATTATGATTAGTAAAGAAGCTAAGAAATCTAAACTGACTGTAAAAGAGTTGCACTTACAAGGTACTTTTAACTTTTTGGAAAACCACACGTATTTCACAATACACAAACGCGACGATGCATCTGTCATAGGAAAATCCATGGAGTGTGTGTTTGTGTGAGCATAAGTGACGCAATCAACTAGATATTGTAATTTAACTTGTTTCTCAGCGCACCACATTTTCATAAGGTCGTATAAAACTTGCATATAGATATTAAACACCTTCTATGCCAACTATGAAGAGATAATATCTACAAACACAACCTTTAGATTAAGAAATAGACAAATTTACGGTCACTATTTCTGCAATAGTTTTTTTCTGGAAATTGATGTACCAAAAGGCACCACCTTAAAAGTTGGTTGTTCCCTGCAAAGGAGCACAAACATAGTTGATGTTTTTATTGAACAGACTTAGATAAACAAATCATTGCAAATAATGAACCCAAACATGAACTAAAACAAAGATATAAATACAGAAACAATGCACAATGGATCAAACAAGTCAACAAAATAATGGAAAATCCTCCCTTTATTCACTGTTGGTAGTAGAATTTGAATACAGTAGATTAATGTTAAACACTTGAAGAGAACCATTTGAGTTATCGTGCTAAACAATACTTAACAAGTTGGTTCGTTTCTATAATATCCTTTCATTCTTCTCCTCCATCAAATAAGTATGAAGACTCTCTCAATGGTGGACTTTTGTCCTCTCACTAAGATGATGGATTTCTTGGAAGAGAAATGGCCAACATGTTAGTGCTCCTACTTTCTTTGGTTCCAACAACGAAATATATGTTTCCTTTGATCGAAATTTGGCAATCATAACATTATCTCTTATTTTGGTTCTCCCACGACATATTTATATAGAATTTTTATATACATCTTCCCTCTCTTGGTTTATGAATGAAAATGACTCATGAGTACAACAAGATGATTCCATTGAGGGTTGGACGTCTCTAGGGGTACTCGAATTTGACTGTCCTAGACTGAGATCCTGTCATGGAATCACCTCCAATTGTGTGAAGTGATACTAAATTTTTTATGTCATCCAATTTCTCGATCGCCCGAATTTTGAATGATTTTTTGTGCGTTTCACATTTATCGAAGAAAAAATCATGAAGTTTTCAATTTTTAAATTTTTGAATCTTTGGACCTTTGGAAAAATTTAATTTTAAAACTTCATGATATCTTCAGCCAAAAATGTTCACTTGTGCATTCTACTAGATGTCTTTTAGAATATTCTTTATTGTGCAAACATGTGTACTATTTTATCTTCTTAATACACATATATTCAACAATTCTATTTGAACATTAAGTACATGAATGGAAAAAGAAATAAAATTGCAGATTGCCTCATCTAATCACTGGCTATGGCAGTAACCACAGTGCTCGATTCTTGTGGACATGAAGTTTAGGGATTTATGCACCTTTACAAGAGTCATCCAGAATTTGGCACCACATACCAGATTCTCCTTGAAGGCAATAAATTCCCAAACTTTCACCTCCGAGACACATTGTTGTGCCACCTGGGACACCTCTATGTTCCTTCAAGCAAGTATGCGAAGATGATTTTGGAGGTAAACTACAGTCGGGTTGTTGAACATTTTAGGGTAGAGAAAGTCGTCGAGATGTTGTAGAAGTATTTTTGTTGGCCAAACGTTACACAAAATGTTAGGAATTACATCAGATCCTACACTACCTATGTCATTCCAAACATACAATCAATAAGTAATACTTGTATACTCCTTTGCCTACACCTAGCTAACCATGGGAATCTATCTCCATGGATTATATGATGGGCCTCCATTCTACCAAGAATGGAAACAACTGTGTTTTTGTGGTCGTTGACAAATTCTCTAAGATGTCCATTCTGGAGACTTGGAAGAAGAGTATCATAACAAAATTCATTGCCAAAGCTTTCTTTGAACAAGTATGGATGCACTTCGGGATCTCATATTCCATCATCGAATATTGGGATAACATGTTCCTAAGTACATTTTGGTCAACCCTCTGGTCGTTGTCGGATACCAGTCTCACTAAGTCCACGACCTTCCACCCCCAAACTGATGGACAAACAAAGGTTGTAAACGGAATGGTTTTTCAGATCCTACATATATACAACCCATGCACATGGGATGAAAGCTTCCCTTATGTCCAACACACATATAATAGGGATCTCCATAACTTGACTATTCGTCAAACATTTAAGGTAGGATTGAGATTCCAACCACTGTGTCCCATTGATCTTACCATACCACTTGTAGTTATACAAGAAACTTCAGCTGATGTCCAATCTAAAGCTAACAAAGATAACATCTTCATTGAATGCATTCTACAATTCTGCCAAAAGTTCCATGAAATATTGGATGGATAAAATTTTAAGTACAAACAACGTCACGATCAATATTGGGTGTTACACAACATCAATGTGGGCGAAAGTTTTTGGTTATATTTGTAGGAGCGCCTCACTGGGGTCCACCACAAGATTTTACCACTCGTGTATTGGCCTTACGTTATCACCAATGTTGTAGGAGGCAATAATTTCAAGCTCAACATTCGACCATTCATTGCCTTTCACCTAGTATTCCATGTGGATCACATGCAACCATACTTTCCCCCATTGTTGGATACATTAGACATTGTTGAGCACATGACACCAAGAGAGCCCAACCCAAGTTGTATTGAGAAAACCCCTACTGTTAATATCATGGACACAATAATAAATAACACTCACAAGTAGAATATCCAACTATATTGGTTTGTCAGATTTGGCCAACTCCACCACCATGGCAAGTGGCTCACCAGGGAACAACTTCAGGAGGAGTTTCCCCATGTCATGGAGGAACTCAATGCAATTGAGACCATTTCGTCCTAAGCGGGAAGGAATAATCAAGGTGGATATTGGTGGCCACCAACCAATCCCATTAGGACCCCCACCATTATTTCTTTGAATTTTTAAGTTTCCTTAATTATAGGCAGTTTCTTCGGGTCCTAAACTTTTGGAGTCGTTTTGAGGCCCTGAATCACAACTTCTTACAAAACAGGAAAACACAGATCTTTGACTAATGTTTGCAGTAAGAAATTGTAGTCCGATATATGGTCTTTACCGCAACCAGACGCACATTTTTTTTGCTTAATCTACTGAGGTTGGGTGTTTGGATGTTTATGGTTTTAAATTGTCCCTCAATAATAAATAGGCCTTCAATCCACATTGTAACATAGTTCATAGGCATGTAACCACTACATCTCTTCTCAAAGCTAACCTACCATTGCTTGAGCTACCTTATTTTCGTTTTGTATGTAAGCATCTTTGAGTTCTTTGACATTATTGAAATGAAGATTTATTCTTGTTGCATCCTTGTTTCAATGTTTTTATATGTATTATGTTGCGTTCCAACATAAGAATATACCAGAATAATAATTACCACAGGAAGTTGGCCCTCAAGGAAAAGCTTTGAAGTATCGAGATGTAAAAGAATGAATCAATTCCATAGTATATGAGTAAGTTTACACAATTTCGTGATGAAATTGAGAGTGTTGGTGTTACTTTCCTTGAAGAATATTTGGTAGCTCTATCTCTTTTGGGTCTTCCCAATAACTTGGAAAGTTATCAAGATTTGGTAAATGGTAGAGAGAAACTACCAAGCTTGGAGCAGTTATTGTCCTATCTAGTAAGGGAAGAAATAAGGTGGAGCAATAGGGAGAGGACTTCATCCAAGGTTGAGGATGAAAAATAATAGAATACTTGGTTCAAAATTTGCTAAGGTGGTTTTCCTCTTTCCCCAATTTTATCTTTGCTTATTCACAACTTCTAAGATTTGGCTACGCACATACCTTTGAATGTTTCTTTTAAAGGTTTGTCCATGGAAGATAAATTTTATTTATTTAATACTTATCCAAAACACAAGAGATGTCAAAAGCGTATAGTGACAACTATTCTTGTATGAAATTTATCGCAATTTACGGGCAAATGCTTATAAAAGAAGAAAATGAAAAGTAGAATTGAGTGGAAATTATGTACACGTTAACTCGATTCATAAACGACAACTACAACTTAGGAATCCCATTTCGGGAATAATAAGTGTCAATTTGTATATTGTCTCCAATAACGAATGAATGGAGAAGATTGTAGTTGCGGCCATATTTCATATGTATTAAAAGAAATATTAGAACAATCGTCCATTGTTTAAAATCCTGCAAATTTTGGTTAATTGATCTCTTTCTCACAAAACATTTATAATTAATTTTTAGTTCAAAAAAAAATTAACATAATCTATTTTTTTTCATTTACTCTACAAAATATTGAGATTGTATCCTATTTGAATATCTTTGAATTCGAAATAAAATAACAAAAATATATAATACTCTTACTATACAAGAACAAATACCTCAAGTGCATAACTATTTCATATTTTTAAGTGGGAAAACTTGGACTATATTTTGTTTATTAGATGGTATCTTACCATGCCGGTGTGATGATTTTTTTTTTATTTCCTTTGTTGCTAGCTTGAAAATGATTTAGTTGTTTCTATATGAAATGTCAGTTACATTAGGGATACAATGTCTGAAAACAAATGTACATATGCCATACTAGTGGCAAAGCAAGATGATAAGTTTATCTTGTTGAAGATTTCAAGTATCCTCACAAATTAAGGGGAAAGTTTGGACCTTTTTGGAGCTTTTCCTAGCTTTAACTCTTAGAAAGACATGATCATTTACTTCATAGCTATGGTTTCTTATATACAATTCTTTTGAAAATTTTGAATTTCCTTTAATCTTTGCTTAATTAAAAATACTTTCTCTTCCATTTCCTAAATGAATTTGGGTCCCACTAAATTTCCATCCCTTAAGCTCTCCTAGCTTAAGGGAGTGCTACAGGGTCCGGTTCGCATACCAATATCTCCCACCTTAAGAGAGTCCTAAAATGTTTACCTAAATGATTCAAAAGTTGCAAGCCAATATGTCGTTGCTAGATATTATTATATGTGAATTTTTCTAATAAATGTGGTATTCATAATTAGTTTATTTTCCATGACATATACATTATGAAAGATGTGTTTTAAAAATACGCTCAAGCTTTTAGTTTGATCATAGTTATTAATCTAATTTGCTAAAATTAAAATAAATCTAAAACATAATCACTAATTCAATAAACATTATAATTCAAATAATTCATGGTGTTTCTTAATGTAAGTTTCCACTCTTGTCTTTATGAGACCAATAAACTTGCATCATAAAGTTTTTAAAATTCTTATTATACCACACCTTTGAAAACCTTAAAAAATATATAAAAAACAAAAATAAAAAAAATTAGAACATATATATATATGAAAGTAGATTGTACTTCTTACTATAATTTGATTATTTAATAAAATTTCAACTTCATATATATAAAATCATACTCTTTATTTAAATAAAAGTTAATTATTATATAAATTTATATTATATATATATATATAATATATATATATAATATATATATATATATATATATATATATATATATATATCGATAGAGAGAGAGAGATGAGAGAGAGAGAGAGAGAGAGAGAGAGAGATGTTAAATTTTAATTATTCCATCCTTTTCTTAAAGTTGGAAATAACAAAAATTCATTTATTTTAATTATATTATATTTTATTTAAATTTATAATTTATTATAGAAAAATGATAATTGTAATGATGTGTTGATTTTTTAAGTTTTTTTTATTAATTATAAATTTGGCTATCTTTTTGTATGTAAGAAAATATAATAAAATATTTGGTTGAAAAATTAGAAAAATGGTTTTCCTCTATCACCAATTTTATCTTTGCTTATTAACAACTTCTAAGATGCAGAACTTTTATTCCTCTATACTTACCCAAAGGACAAGGCAAAAAGGCGAAGAGTTGTCCAGGTGCATGGTGACAAATTGTTTGCAATTGTTGTTTGCGATCTTTTGAAAATTACAGACTTAAATTATGTAAACACTAGTTCGTTGGCACCCTATGTACATTTTTTACAGACTTAAATTATGTAAACCCTAGTTCGTTGGCACACTATGTACATTTTTTATCCTTGTCATTCCCTATAACTCTTCTTCCTTGGTGACCTTTCACAAATACAAAGAAAGTGACTATAATCTCATGGACTAACTTTGAATCCCTGATAGACGCGATAGTATATTGTTCTGCCTCACTCCTTCTTCTGTGGTGTTGCAATACTTCAAAGGGGGTGGTGCAGAAAGAGTGATGAATATTGTGTGGTGGGATGCATGAGATATTGCAGAGGTGTCTCATGGCGCCTAAACCTTTTACGTCGCCTGCTTCATTAGATCGTCACTTCCTCATTGACAACTCTCTTTGCATAGCGGCATGTAGCCTTTCGTTGTCGCCTCTCACATGGTGGTACTTCACTTCCTCTACACCATTTTTGATGCTCGTTTTCTCCAGGTCCACACGATGCTCTCTTTCTCAGTCCTACTAGAGGCTTCTTCTCTACATGATGGGTGTGCACATATCTTCACATTGAACGCAACAGCTGTGATCGCTGTGTGAATGATGGAGAGGGTCAATACAATTAATCTGCCATTTCGAAATGATTCTTTTTGTAAATATGTTAGAAAACCTGCACAGATGAATCTAGCTAGTAAAGGTTGAACACACAGCTTTGCAGAGCAAAAAAACTAAAAGAAAATCAAAAGAAGAGAAGTAGAATTCATTAGAAAATATGTTACAATGCTCATGATATAGAATTACTGGGTGAAGATCCCAAGGTAATGCACTATAGTGGTGATCAATGAGAAGACTCAACACCTACAACAAGTTCCGGAGATAACTAGTCAGTTGTGCAGTTAAAGAAGGAGAAAATCAAGGAGTAAATCATACAAAAGGAATCTTACATGCAATCCCATGCTCTAACTAAGAGTCCAAATGTATATGTGTAGTAGTTGCATGTAATCGCATGCTCTAACCAAGAGTCCGCATGTAAGTGTGTACTAGTTCCAACACCCCTCCTAAACATCACTATGGGGAAAAATAGAAAATGGGCGTTGACAACTAAGGCCAAAGGTCACCCAAAATATAGCGCAACTTGTATTAAAATTGAGGAAAGAGGGAAAACCTCGTGGGAAAAACGCCCCGTCAAAAAATAATGTAATCAAAAGAAAAGAGGAAGAAAAGATAGTTGCTAAGCAACTGTGTCCTTCGCTCCAAGACGATCACGTAGAGAGCGAAAATTCTGCTCAGTGAATGTCTTGGTGAAGATGTCTACAGTCTGTTCTGCTGAGGGATAGAACTCCAAATCAATGACCCGATCATGTACTAAGTCTCTGATGTAGTGCATATGGATCTCTATGTGCTTTGTCCACTGCTGTTGTACTGGATCCCTTCAAAATTTGAGAGTGATCTGGTTATCACACTAGATGACAATGTGCTTGGATCAGACTTACATCTTTCAAATTTTTGTGATAAGAAAAAAGAATCCATATTCGTGTACCAAGCTCTCGGGGCCTGCTTAAGGTTGTAGAGAGTGTTGTAGCTCTGATACCACTTGTTGTAGATCTAACCCAAAAAGATATGAGAATACAAATAAACCCAAGAATAACAAGATCTGAATAGATAGAAGTGCTTCTTTATTATCAAACCCTTAAGGTAGGGCAACACCATACAATCACTCCTTAGGAAGGAGAATACTCCATAAGCCATATGCTTGTACATACAATAGTTCTTCACAATATTTCTTGACATCTCTCCATGTGGAGTCTCTAGCCTCTATATAGACCTCATACATGCAATACCATGCATCATTACCATGGTTCCCTCATACCATCCACTAATACCATGGGCCCATTACATTATTACTAACTACTTGTGGTCCTTTACATGATATGGGTTAACCACCTTATTTATTACTATGGCCCATCTCATTATTACATTATTACCTTGGGTACTCCCTCGGTACCCCATATTACCCCCCCTAGGTATATAACATTCCACCCCCCTTAGCATGTTTCGTCCCTGAAACATGGGAAAAACAGAAATAATAAGATATACTCAAAAGAGTAGTCCATTGGTACCATGCACGTGCATCTAGCCATCCAAGAGAAAGGTGAACCATCGATGTCGCTGGTACCTCGCTCGCTTGAGATGGAAGTTCGCTCCTCCCTATTTATCTTGCGGGGGTTGTTGTCCTTGTGACTAATTGGTTGCCATCTTGATGGTTGTCTTGCGGGGTGATGTGGGTGATGATATGTTGAAGTTTTAACCCACGTTGTCTTCTTCTTTAATTCACCCTGTTGTGGCGCCTGTTGTGTTGTCTTCCTTTCCAATATGACTTCAACCACTGAATCCTCATCAGATGTGTCAACATTTGTTACCTTTTCAGCTTCAACCTCTCTTTGTGTTTGATTGTCAACCATCAACTACTCATCATCTGAAATGTCCATCCCTTGAATATCTTCTGCCTCAACCTTCGTGGACTCTACCTGTTTATTGATGGAAATATCCTGTAATGTAATTTTCTTCTTTTTATACCAGAGCTTCAGGAATTTCTTCTGTACATTAATATTGATAGTACCCACTGATTCCATCCAAGGGTATCCCAAAACAACATCTATGATATCCATATCTGAAGCATAAAACTCACTATGCAATAGATACTTATCCATTGAAAGCTTCAAATCCTTATACACTTGAACATTCTCATCATCAACTTGTGTATTTTCAATGTTTTTTGTTGGAACTTGCAATTTTTTTGCCAAATTAACATTGATGAAATTATGCTTGCAACTAGGATTTATAGAAACAATGATATTCTCTTTTTGAATCAATCCATGAACCTGTAATAAGGAGATACCAACAGAAAATAACCCTTTAGGTTCCTTGGTTTCCTTCTTTCCTGTAAAAATAACATATTTGCTAGGCTGTGTGTCTGTCTATGTGAGCTTATCCACAAGAATTTTACGGTCAAAGTGGTCCATAAGAGCTTTTTTGAAGGCGTCCCAAGTCAAGAACCTTCCATAGCCACGTTGATGCCCTTGCCACCATTTCCATATTTCATTGTCCAAGTACATGCTCCCCATCATAGGCTGACTGTCATCATCACGGACGTGATCCAGTTTGAAATATTTCTCCATTTGTGCTAGCCATTTGGCTGGATGAGAGCCATCAAATTTATACAAGTCCTTCAATTTCTGATCTAGGTACGCCATCCCAAAAAAATTGGCGAAAATTTGAAATTGTCACAGTTTCGTCAATATGGCTCAGAATCCTTATTATGAACTATTTTCAGAAATGGAACAATCATTCTCCATCTGCCCATGTGATAGAAATCCTGATCCAAGCACTAGAATTCCAGATCTGCGCCGCTACTCTCCCGTCGTCACCTAAAATTTCTGAAAAAAGAGCTGATTTTAAATCAGCGATATCTCCCTCATCTGAACTCCGATTTGACTATTTTGTTTTTTGAAATCGGGTATCTTTTCACATAGAATCCAGATCTGCAATTAGGTTTTTCAGATCTTGTACCAGGATGTCTAGATCTGCGTCGCAAACTCGCTGCCTTGAAAATTGTCGGCAACCCCACTGATTTTTAAATCAGCGATATCTCCTTCATCCGGACTCCGATTCGACCGGTTTTATTTTTTGAAATCGGCTATTTTTTCACAAAGAATACAGATCTACAATAAAATTTTGCAAATCTTGCACCAAAACCTACAGATCTGATCTTCAAACTCGCTTCCCTTGAAATCCTGCAAAAATTTAAAAAAAAATCTCCACTTTTTTGCCCAAGAAAGTGCTCTTATACCACTTGTTGTAGATCTAACCCAAAAAGGTATGAGAATACAAATAAACCGAAGAATAACAAGATCTGAATAGATAGAAATGCTTCTTTATTATCAAACGCTTAAGGTAGGGCAACACCATACAATCACTCCTTAAGGAAGGAGAATACTCCACAAGCCATATGCTTGTACATACAATAGTTATTCACAATATTTATTGACATATCTCCATGTGGAGTCTCTAACCTCTATATAGGCCTCATAAATGCAATACCATGGATCATTACCATGGTTCCCTCATACCATCCACTAATACCATGGGCCCATTACATTATTACTAACTACTTGTGCTCCCTTACATGATATGGGTTAACCACCTTATTTATTACTATGGCCCATCTCATTATGAAATTATTACCTTGGGTACCTCCCACGGTACCCCATATTACCCCCCTAGGTATATAACAGAGAGATTTCTTCATTCTGCAGAGCAAAGATGAATCCTGAATGAAACCATGTGGCTGCTCCATGTAGATCTCCTAAGATAGGTCTCCATGAAGAAAGGAATTCTCCACATCCATCTAATGTACTTTCCACCACTGGGTAGCCACAATTGCAAGTGTAAGGCGTATGGAATCCATCTTTTCTACTAGAGCAAAGGTCTCGGCATAATCAATGCCATGCACTTGTTGGAATCCTTTAGCTACTAGCCTCGCTTTTCATCTGGTGATTTGCCCATCTACAACACTCTTGGTCCTGTAGACCCATTTGCATCTAACAAGTTTCCTTCCTAAAGGAAGGGGGACCAGATCCCAAGTCTAGTTCTTGAGGAGGGAGTTATACTCCTCCTCCATGGCGGACTCCCAAGATGGATGCCCAACAGCCTCAACATAAGACTGTGGATCAGAAGACTGAACCAAATGACAATTCCAGGAGGGCAATGGTTCAGTGGCAATGAGGACAAGAGGAGGCTCAATAAACTCTGAGCTAGTCCTCTGCAGATCAGAATTATCCCCCATAGGACCATTTCTAGCAGCTGGTTGGTCTTGTGAATATATCTCACGTAAGCTCCTTTTCCTCTCATTTATGATAGGGGAATATGATTGACTGTTGGAAGCCCGATCTGGGCTTGGATGTGGATCATCATTTGCATGCACTGGATTTCTATCTGAAGACTTTATCTCTGCATCTGCATGATATGTATCTGCATCTGAGTGCACTGAGTCATCATCTCGGACATGAGGTAGATAAAAAGTGTCTGCATGCGGTGACTGAGGTGCATGCGAGAGACTTTCCTCAAATTTGACACTTCAGTCAATGATGAGCTTGTCCGTAGAGGGAATGAGGAGTCGATATCCCTTCACACCATCAGGGTATCCAACAAAGATGCACTCAATTCTCTATGGATCAAGAGCTTTCCTCTTTTCAGAGGGGATCCAAGCCCATGCTCGAGAGCTGAAAACACGGAGGTGAATGATCTCTGGTTTAGTGCCGCTCCAAGCCTCAAAGGGGGTGTAATCCTTGATAGACCTATGAGGAGATCTGTTCTAGATGTAGTTAGCACAATTAAGTGCTTCGGCACATAGCTTATGAGGCAATGACTTAGCATGCAACATGCAGGAAGCCATCTCTTTGAGAGATCGGTTCTATCTCTCAGCAACTCCATTGTGTTGCGGAGTGTATGGAACAGTTTACTGCAACTGTATGCCGAACTGAAGGTAAAGGTTCCAAAGTGTTGTGTTAACATATTCCCCCCATTGTTTGTACAGAGGGCTTTGATCTTTCTCTCTGACTGTGTCTCAACTAGTGCTTAGAAATCTTCAAAGTGCTCAAAAACTTTAGATTTGTTCTTGAGAAGATACACCCAAGTATACCGTGAGAAATCATCAATAAATGTAAGCACATAACTTGCTTTGTTGATGGGAGGATGAGGAAAGGGCCCCATGAGATCACTATGTATCAGATCTAGAGGAGAGGATGCTCTGTGAGTCTTGCCGATGTCAAACATTTCTCTAGGATGTTTGCCAAGAACACACCCTTCACAAAATCCTTCGGAGAAACTGATATTTGGCAAGCCTTCCACCATCTCATTCTTGCTTAGCTGCTGCATATACCTGTAATTTAAGTGACCAAACCTTTCATGCCAAAGCCTACTACTATCATCAACATGTGTAAGCAATAAGGAGGATTCAGATTCGATAAATTCAGAAAATGTATACAGTCTTGCTCCATTGTTTACCTCACCAGTTGCAATTTTGGCACTGCTATGTAGATCATATATGTTTACTACATCTGGGTTGAATTCCACTCTCTTTCCAGTGCCAGAATGAGTGATCTGATAAACTGAAAGCAGGTTTACTGAAAGTTTTAGAACATGAAGCACATCTTCAAAGCCTTCATGTAAAAGTTCGACTCTACCTTTTCCGGTGACCTCAATAGGTGAGTCATCTCCCATGAGGATGGGAGGTCCTTTGCATGCATCCAAAGAGGAATAGACTTCCTTTGCAGAAGCCATATGATGTGATGCACCAGAATCTATAATCCATGCATAAGGAGAAGAATTAATTACAACTAAAGCATGAAAATTATTACCTCTCCGGTGTGGTGGATCCTCAGTTTTCTTCTTGGCGCCCTGAGGGATGTGATCCCCAAGGTTGTGCTTCTGAAGGATTTATGCCATTTGGTCAATTTGTTTCTTCATGCAAGAGGATTCTAGATGGAATCCTCTTTGACAGTAGGTGCATCTGTTTCCTTTCTTCCCTTTCTTATTTCTTGAGCTCGAGGAGTCATTGAAGGGCTTGGTGTACCCTTCCTTCTTTGGATGGGAATGCGCTTTTCCTTTGTCTTTTTGCTGTTGATTTTTCTGACTTGAGTCAGATCTGTGATGTTTATTGTGGCTGCTATCATGCACAGCAAGTGCATGCGCATTTGGAGGTTTGATTTTCCCCATGCCAATGAGTTTATCTTGCTCAAAAATAAGGGACTCCATAAATTCTTTAAGAGAAGGCATAGTGTAGGATTTACCTGTTGAGGCTATTGCAAGCCTTACTAAATGAAATTTAGACACAGAGATGGAGTATTCCGGTTCGAGCTTTGACATAATAGAGAGAATTTGGCGACTCTCCTCCTTGGATTTGTCAATTCCACAACCCTTGAGTTGCAACAATAGATCATTATATTTGGTGAAGAAGCCTTGAATTCTATCATAGTTCTGTCGATCCAATGATAGCAGCTCCACTTCGAGCATATGTCCTTTCATCTCATCCTGTTTCCCGTAGAGATCTTCAACCTTTTTCCAAATCTCATTGGGAGTATTGCAGGCAGATAGATGGAACTGCAACTCTAGAGAGATTCACATTCATATGGATCCATGGGCCTCGTCCATACGGTTGAGGTACTTGGATTTCTCTATGGCTGAAGTGGGTTCCACTTCTGTAGCCATGGTAATCCTGTACAACCCTTTTTTACGAAGGTATCGAGCCATTTGGTCCTTCCATTCGTGATAGTTGTACGGTGTTAGGATCGATGCTTTGGGAAACTCCATTTTTCTGTCAATCTTCGATCTCTGAGCTGTAATACCTACAAAATAAAGTACTGGTGTGTCTTTTATCAAGCAACCTATGGGCTCTGATACCATGTAAATGTGTTAGAAAGCCTGCACAGATGAATCTAGATAGTAAAGGTTGAACACAAAGCTTTGTAGAGCAAAAACACTAAAAGAAAATCGAAAGAAGAAAAGAATAATTCATTAGAAAATATGTTACAATGCTCATGATATAGCATTACAGGGTGAAGATCCCAAGGTAATGCACTATAGTGGTGATCAATGAGAAGACTCAACACCTACAACAAGTTCCGGAGATAACTAGTCAGTTATGGAGTTAAAGAAGGAGCAAATCAAGGAGTAAATCATGCAAAAGGAATCTTGCATGCAATCCCATGCTCTAACTAAGAGTCCACATGTAGATGTGTAGTAGTTGCATGTAGTCGCATGCTCTAACTAAGAGTCCGCATGTAGGTGTGTACAAGTTCCAACACTTTCCTGACTGTTGCAAACTCTGGCTCACAACATTCCCATAGTTGCATCTTTCTGGTTCATGTATATTTTCGGCACACACAGAAGAGAGATTCAAATTCAAAATCAAATGCACAGTAATGGAAGTTATAGAATAATTTAAAATGGGCGCGGCGGTAATGAAATTTGAAGCTCCACCTAAAGAGCAGACGCGACACTAACGACAAAGTGGAAATGGTGAAATAATGTCGTCGTCAATAGAGAACATAGTAACCGGAATTGTTGATCTATGGCATCGTAGCCTGTGGAAATCGTTTGTGTTTCACGGTCATTGGAAAACAATTCTTTGGAAAATGAGTCGCCTAGGTAGACCACTCCTTATGCAACTAAAAACAAACACGTTTCTGTTATGAGTATAGCTACACTTACGCATAACGGCTTGTTGGAATTCACCATCAAATTATCTATGATTAGAATCCACCAGAGAGGTTTTTGGTTAAAATAATTGATAAATATATTTAAATTTAAGTTTTTTTTATTAATTATAAATTTGGCTATCTTCTTGTAATAAAACATAATAAAATACTTGGTTGAAAGATTAGGAAAGTGGTTTTCCACTTTCGACAATTTATTCTTTGCTTACTAGAAATTCTAAGATCCAGAACTTTTATTCCCCTCATACTTACACAAGCTAGAAGGCGAAAAAGCGAAAAGTTGTCACCTGTGCGTGGTAACAATGGTTTGGAATTTACCCGCAGTTCTTGTTTGCGAAGAGTTGTCATACATACTTTTCAACTTGCATATCTCTAGCATGGCAACATCCTAATCATTTGTTTAGTCATTGGAATAATGAGTGAAGAAATGCTAAGGATGTCATCAGCTGCAGATCGCAGTTGTCCATCATGAGGCTTCAGATTTAGGGAAAACATAAATTCCCTTCAAGTTACCACCCATCCGACTTTTGCTTGCTTACTGGAATTGGAAATCCAATTGACGCTCTTTTTATTGAAATATTTCGTAGTTGCAGTTGATTGAGAACCCCACTTAAGTCTCCCTCTACTACCTGATATTTGGAGTATAACTCCATGCGTACCGTATTATTGATGTCAAGCTTAAATGAACTCCACTGGAGTGCAATTCCAACTTATTGTGGAACTACATGGTGTGGGTGGAATTAACCTTCTATTCAGAGCATCCTTTGAATCATCATGCATATTCGAATTGAATCATCATCATGCATGCATGCGCTGCCACCTCAAACACAGAAACTACCGTATAACTTGAGTTAATTTAGAACATAAATTCCAACTTATGTTGGTTCAGAGCATTCTTTGAATCACCATCTAAATTTATTTCATTCATGCGTATTCGAATGCATGAACTACCATCTAATGCAACTCTTGACGATGTTCTTGAGGTGGAGTATAATTTGAGTTAATTATGCTGATGTGGAACTCTGTGCTGATGTGGATTAATATTCTATTCAGAGCATACTTTCAATCATCATTCGAATCCCAACTGATACTTTGGAATCAGTGCCATGCATGTAGAAAGAATCAATTTAAAAATAATATTAGGATAACAAAATTATTAAAATATTTGTTTACAAAAATATTAAAATAATTAATATTTTTTATAAACCATGAAAATTTGAATTTGTGTTGTAGATTAAAAAAAGGTTATATAATATATTATGGATACAAATTACAACTATACCAAGATGTTGATGATGAAAGTTAATCATAAATATGTATTAATTAAAACACTTTAACTTTAATATATATATGGATGTGGTACACAAACACGATTCATAAACAACAACTGTAACTGAGGAATCCCATTTTCGGAATAATAAGTGTCAAACTTGCATATTCTCTCCAACAAGGAGTGAATGGGGTAGATTTCAGTTGTCATTGCAGCAATATTTCAGATTTATTAGAAGAAATATTAAAATAATAGCCATGGTGTCAAAATACTAACCTAATGCAAAATATTAAACCTCATTCAAAAATCCTGCAACTTCTCGTTAATTTATCTCTTTCTCACAAAACATTTCTAATTAATTCTTAATTCGAAAAAAATAATAACAAAATCTATTTTTTTTCCATTTACTCGACAAAATATTCAGATTGTATCCTATTTAAATATCTCCGAATTTGAAATAAAATAACAAAAATATATAATACTCATTCCCTATACTATTTAAATATTTTAGAATTAGAAATAAGATAACAAAAATATATAATACTCATTTACTATACAAGAACAGATTCCTCAAGTGCATAACTATTGCATATTTGTAAGTGCCAAAACTTGGACTATAAAGATTTTATTTATTAGATGGTATCTTAGAATGTGGGTGTGATGATTTTGTTTTTTATTTCCTTTCTTGCTAATGTGGAAATGATTTAGTTGTTTCTAATTTGAAATGTGAGTTACATTAGGGATACAATGTCTGAAAAAAATGTACATCTGCCATACTAGTGGTGAAACAAGATGATAAGTTAATCTTGTTGAAGATTTCAAGTGTCCCCACAAATCAAGGGGAAGGTATGGATCTTTTTGGATCTTTTCCTAGCTTTATCCCTTTCACTTCATATCTATGGTTTCTTGTATGCAATTCTTTTGAAAATATTGAGTTTCCTTTAATATTTTCTTTATTAAAAATACTTTCTCTTCCATTTCATAAATGAATTTGGGTCCCACTCAATTTCTATCTTTTAACATCCCCTAGCTTAAGGGAGTGCTGCAGGGCCTATATTATAGTACAATAGTGTCCATACCAATATTAATAATAAAATTACCTTATTATGATGGCTTAACTGACGTAGATCTATTTCTGCATGAATTTGAGTGTGAATTCCCTGACAACCACTGGTTTCAAGCACTGGATTTAGCGCTATGTGCTATGCCTGCATGATGGTAGGGTACGCAAAAAGATAGTTTGCAAGATAGAGGGATTACAGGTGTGTGATAAAGCTACGGTATGGGCATCCTAATAGAGGAATGTCTATGGGGAAATCGATCAATTTGCAAGAGGATCTGAAACAAAAAAAATTGAACACAGACGTATGGGAGATGCAGTGCCAATATGATGAGGTCAGGGTGACCACATATGCCTTAGGTCCAGAGCCATCCCTTGTTAAGTTACGGGAAGGAAAGAAGCTATTGGCATGCATAGAGGAATTGCAGAAGAAACATGCCTTGCTAAAGTCTAGGTTGTAGTCTTTGTTGGAGGACGCTTATCAAATCACGCTCTCCATTCATGATAACCTTAAGGGACTACATTAGACACAACGGATGATGAGGCTTGATGTAGAAGGACCAGCTTGGAAAAATTTGTTCAAGGAGTTTAGACAAGTAGTGACACAGAGCGTTGCTACAGTTGTAGTGATCCAAGTGGAGCTGGGGGATATTCACAATAAGATCGCGACACTAGGAGAGTGACTCAAGGGTGAGTCATGATTTTTTGTGTTGGGGGCTTGTCAGGATGGGGTCGCCTGGGTTTTTTTGGAGTTAGACAACCCAAATTTTGGTACAATTTTGTAAAAAAATGTAAACTCTATATGATTTGTGGATGCAAAGTGCATATTGGAATAAGAGTCAAAGGGCATTAGCCCCTTGTTTTGGATATGTTTCGAGTCAATTTTGAGATTTACCCATAGCCCGCGGACCATGGTATTATATGAAAAAATCTATAAATAGTCAAGTCTGAGTGAGTCTAAGAGGTAACTAACTATGGAAGAAGTTGGAGAACAAGGAGAAGTGGGATAGGGCATTGGGTTAAAGAAGGAGGCTCTACTTTTTGTGCATAGGTAGAAGGAAATGCTCCATAGCTGAGTGCACAGAGGCCAAGGAAGAGTCCGCAGGTGAGTGCGCAGACCCCTGCAACTATGTTCACAAGTTAATTTGAGTCTGTAATCGATGAGTTGAGATCCATAAGCACAAGTTTCTGAAGAATTATTGAGTATTTTTGTTCATGTCTATTTATTTTATATGCTGCTAATGAATGACTTGTTCTATGAAGTATTGATTGAATGGTATGTGATTCTCTTGAATAAGTCTTAATAATGTACACAATGCATGTTTAACGCTCCCGCGAAGATTCTGGTAATTTATCTTATGTGTTCTAACAAATTTAAGCATATAAATGGGGATCAAGTGTTTCTCGCACCATCACCTATATGGAAAGGGTTCCCTAGATTTTCTCCATTAAAGTACCTATTTCCCACATGAGTATTTGAGAATTTAGTTTCTTTGTATTTAGTTACGAGTATTGAGCACTAGATGGGTTGAGTAGCCCCAAAAGATACCACAGGCACTAGACCTAAGACGAACTCCCTGTCGATCGGGTATTCTTTTCCATGGGATGATTGAAGCATTTCAAGCTCCCTAAAAGGTCCGCTCTTATGTTTCAAATATGTAACGTTACCATTTTGGCTTATGGGATACCTACACCGAGTGGTCCTAACATGAGCTATAAATGTTTTGGTAGCCTTATTGGGAATTTAGTTGGTTCAATTTATGGTTGCTTTTAAGGGTCTTACTTTTCTTTAGGGTGTGATATGTAAGATAAAATAAACTAAATATCAAAATCTCTAGAAACTGGATGCTTTCTATTATGAATTTTATAGAAGCATAGTGTCTAGTGCATAATTGTACACAAGTGACGAAGTCAGAATTTAAAGTGTGAGAAGATGTGGATATTCAATGATTCGTCCAAATATTCCACTACTTATACTATATTTCAATTGTTCCTTCGATGAAAATGAAGCGATATGCGCATAATTGGCTGCTTACTCCTTTTCCAATTACACTATGTTAATTTCGGAATACGTAGGTGAGAATTCAAATTCTTTGAGAAAGTTTTCATATGCAAGCCCATGTTCATACATCATACACAATCGAAGCATAGATCACTTGCCTTCTTTAATAACACTTGCTTCTAGTCCCATAAAATGAAAGAAGTTAATTCTTTGGTGAGTAAGAAGATTTGCGGGTAGCGGGCTACTTACTCTTTTGCTAGTTAAGCTATGTGAAGGTTTTGAATAAAAACAAAAGATAATCTAATTACTCTACTAATTGTGATTATTAAAGAAGCTAAGAAATCTAAACTGAATGTAAAAAAGTGGCATTGGTGAAGGATATTCACCAAAGGCTACCAGTCACTTGAAAATTTTAACATTACAAGGTATTTTTAACTTTTTAGAAAACCACACACGTTTCACAATACATAAACGCGACGACGCATCTGCCATAGGAAAATACATGGAGTGTGTGTTTGTCTGAGCATAAGTGATGCAGTCAACTAGATATTGTAATTTAACTTGTTTCTCAGCCCACCACATGTTCACAAGGTCCTATAAAACTTCCATATAGGTATTACACACCTTGTACGCCAACTATGCAGAGAGAATATCTGCAAACACAACCTTTAGATTAAGAAAAAGACAAATTTATGGTCACTATTTCTACAGTAGTTCTTTTGTGGAAATGATGTACCAAAAGACATCGCCTTAAAAGTTGGTTGTTCCCTACAAAGGAGCACAAACATAGTTGATGTTTTTATTTAACAGACTTAGATAAACAAATCATTGCAAATAATGAACCCAAACATGAACTGAAACAAAGATATAAATACACAAACAATGCACAATGGGGCAAACAAGTCAACAAAATAATGGAAATCCCTCCCTTTATTCACTGTTGGTAGTAGAATTTGAATACAATAGATTAATGTTAAACACTTGAAGAGAACCATTTGACTTATCGTGCTAAACAATACTTAACAAGGTGGTTCGTTTCTATAATATCCTTTCATTCTTCTGCTCTCCCTCAAACAAGTATGAAGATTCTCTCAATTGCGGACTTTTGTCCTCTCACTAAGATGATGGATTTCTTGGAAGAAAAATGGCCAACATGTTAGTGCTCATCTTTCTTTGGTTCCAAGAAGGAAATATATGTTTCCTTTGATAGAAATTTGGCAATCATAACATTATCTCTTATTTTGGTTCTCCCACGACATATTTATATATAATTTTTATATACATCTTCCCTCTCTTGGTTTATGAATGAAAATGACTCAAGAGTAGGACAAGATGATTCCATTGAGGGTTGGACGTCTCCAGGGTGACTCGAATTTGATTGTCTTGGACTGAGATCCTTTCATGGAATCACCTCCAAGTGTTTGAAGTGATAGCGAAATTTTTTTGTCATCGAATTTCTCGATCGCCCGAATTTTGAATGATCTTTTGTGCGTTTGACATTTATAGAAGAAAAAATCATGAAGTCTTCAATTTTTAAATTTTTGAATCTTTAGACTGTTGGGAAAAGTAAAATTTTAAAACTTTATGATATCTTCAGCCGAAAAATGTTCACTTGTGCATTCTACTAGACGTATTTTACAATATTATTTCTTGTGCAAACATGTGTACTATTTTATCATCTTAATACACATATATTTAAAAATTCTATTTGAACATTAAGTACATGAAGGGAAAAATAAATAAAATTGCAAATTGCCTCATCTAATCACTGGCTATGACAGTAACCACAGTGCTTGATTCTTGTGGACATGAGGTTTAGGGATTTATGCACCTTTACAAGAGTCATCTGAAATTCGGTACCACATTCTGGATGCTCCTTGAAGGCAATAAATTCCCAAACTTTCACCTCCGAGACACATTGTTGTGCCACCTGGGACACCTCTATGTTCCTTCATGCAAGTATGCCAAGATGATTTTGGAGGTGCACTACAGTCGGGTTGGTGAACATTTTAGGGTAGAGAAAGTTGTTGAGATGTTGTAGAAGTATTTTTTTTGGCCAAATGTTACAAAAAATGTTAGGAAGTACATCAGATCCTACACTAACTGTGTCATTTCCAAACATATAATTAATAAGACTTGTATACCCCTCTGCCTACACCTAGCTGACCATGGGAATCTATCTCCATGGATTATATGACAGGACTCAATTCTACCAAGCATGGAAACAACTATGTTTTTGTGGTTTTCGACAAATTCTCTAAGACATATATAAAACCCATGCACATGGGATGAAAGCTTCCCTTATGTCCAACACACATATAACAGGGATCTCCATAACTCGACTATTCGTCAAACATTTAAGGTAGGATTGAGATTCCAACCAATGTGCCCCATTGATCTTACCATACCACTTGTAGTTATACAAGAAACTTTAGCTGATGTCCAATCTAAAGTTAAAAAATATAACATCTTCATTGATTGCATTCCAAAATCTGCCAAAAGTTCCATGAAATATTGGACGGAGAAAATTTTAAGTACAAACAATGTCACGATCAATATTGTGTGCCACACAACGTCAATGTGGGTGAAAAATTTTGGTTACATTTGTAGAAGGAGCGCCTCACTGTGGTCCACCACAAGCTTTTACCACTCATATATTGGCCTTACGTTATCACCAATGTTGTAGGAGGCTATGATTTCAAGCTCAACATTCCACCATTCCTTGGCTTTCACCTAGTATTCCATGTGGATCACATGCAACCATACTTTCCCCCATTGTTGGATACATCAGACATTGTTGAGCACATGACACCAACAGACCCCAACCCAAGTTGTATTGAGAAAACCCCTACTTTTAATATCATGGACACAATAATAAATAACACTCACAAGTAGAATATCCAACTATATTGGTTTGTCAGATTTGGCCAACTCCACCACCATGGCAAGTGGCTCACTAGGGAACAACTTCAGGAGAAGTTTCCCCATCTCATGGAGGAACTCAATGCAATTGAGACCATTTCGTCCTAAGCGGGAAGGAATGATCAAGGTGGATATTGGTGGCCACCAACCAATCCCACTAGGACCCCCACCATTATTTCTTTGAATTTTTAAGTTTCCTTAATTATAGGCAGTTTTCTCGGATCCTAAAGTTTTGGATTCGTTTTGAGGCCCTGAATCACATCTTCTTAGAAAAAAGTAAAACATTGGTCTTTGACTAATGTTTGTAGAAAAAAAATTTAGTCGGATATATGGTCTTACCGCAACCGGACGCACATTTTTGTTGCTTAACCTAATGAGGTTAGGTGTTTGGATGTTTATGGTTTTAAATTGTTCCTCAATAATAAATAGGCCTTCAATCCACATTGTAACATAGTTGATAGTCATGTAACCACTACATCCCTTCTCAGAGATAACCTACCATTTCTTGAGCAACCTTATTTCCATTTTGTATGTAAGCATCTTTGAGTTCTTTGATATTATTGAAATGAAGCTTTATTCTTGTTGCATCTTTGTTTCAATGTTTTTATATGTATTATGTTGCGTTCCAACATAAGAATATACCAGAATAATAATTACCACAAGAAGTTGGCACTCAAGGAAAAGCTTTGAAGTATCAAGATGTAAACGAATGAATCAATTCCATAGTATATGAGTAAGTTTACACAATTTCGTGATGGAATTGGGAGTGTCGGTGTTACTTTCCTTGAAGAATATTTGGTGGCTCTATTGCTTTTGGGTCTTCCCAATAACTTGGACAATTATCAAGATTTGGTAAATGGTACCCCCAATTTTATCTTTGCTTATTCGCAACTTCTAAGATTCGGGTACCCACATACCTTTGAATGTTTCTTTTAAAGGTGTGTCCATGGAAGAGAAATTTTATTTATTTAATACTTATCCAAAACACAAGAGATGTCAAAAGTCTATAGTGACAACTATTCTTGTAGGAAATTTATCGCAATTTATGGGCGAATGCTTATAAAGGAAGAAAATGAAAAGTAGAATTGAGTGGAAATTCTATACACATTAACACGATTCATAAATGACAACTACAACTTAGGAATGCCATTTCAGGAATAATAAGTGTCAAATTGCATATTCTTGTTGGCATTATGATGCATGTGTTGTACTTGATGGCAACCCTCTCATAGAAGATCATCTCTCTTGTATACATTCATATGAATCTACAAATATCAGATGTGACAGAGTGCATGGGTTACTGGACAGCAAAAAGGGATCAGATGACAATTCACAAGTAAGCTTTGCCATCAAGTCCAAAGGGGGAGATTGTTGGCATTATGGTTAATAGTCCTTGGTGATGATGCTTATGATATGGTTCTTAGATGAGATTTGTGGTTGATTCATTAATGGTGCCTACATGGTGATCTTCATAAGGATAAGAAGAAGTATTTGATGATGTGTCTCTCATATACTGTTGTCGCCAAATGCATAAAGATCATATATTGCAGGATTGTTCTTGGCACATATATGGATGAGGGTTGTTGGCTGGGTACATGGATGATTATTCAAAGTTGCATTGTTGGAGATATGATGATGATGAGTTCTTACCTATATGATGATAGGTTGTTTCGTGCATATGTTGATTGATGCAGATCTTCCCTATTGATGATACTTGGTCCACGCAGATTTGGGTGGCTATGGTCTTTCTCACATATGATAGAATGACTCTATATTCTATGCAAAAGGATGAGTTGATGCGTACATATCTTGATGATTCATGCACTAATTCAAGTTGCTGGTGACATATGCTATGGAGCAGACCATACAGTGTCGTTACTGATGTTTATCATGATCTTATTTAGGTGTCTTATCATGTATATCACTCGATGTAAAGGTCATATCAAGACTCATGATGTAATAATATGTCTCTATCTATTATAGTCATTTGATGAAACATTTCAGTCATATCAAGGTCATGTAATGGCATATCTTGGTTTCCCCACTATGCCTGGGATGAATGATGTAATGTTATTAGTTGTCATTTTCTGGTATATCCCCACTTGGTTGGGTGATGAATGTATGTATTGAGTCTTTTGGTGATAGGAAGGTCATTTATGATATATAGAGTCATGTTCTTCTTGTAGAACATCTTTTGCAGACCTTGCTTACAGTCGGGGGAGTTTGAGCATGAACATCACTATATAGCAGAGCAGATATTTCAGAAAGAGCATTATCAGATTGGAGCACCATGGCATATACAAAGGGGGAGTTCATTCAGAGACTTCAGCAGATCTCGTTTATAGTCAAGGAGAGCATGTTCTTAGGGGGAGCATAACCCTTTGCCCTTGATGTCAAAGGGGGAGAGTGACTTGGTGTTGTTGCCATCAAGTCCAAAGGGGGAGATTGTTGGCATTATGATGCATGTGTTGTACTTGATGGCAACCCTCTCATAGAAGATCATCTCACTTGTAGATATTTTCAAATGAATCTAAATATCAGATGTGGAAGAGATGCATGGGTTTACCGGATAGAAAAAGGGATCAGATGACAGTTTATCACAAGTAAGCTTTGCCATCAAGTCCAAAGGGGGAGATTGTTGGCATTATGGCTAAAGTGTTGTCCTTGATGGCAAATTACTCAGATGATAAATTATAGTGCAGCAAAGTTATTTTCAAGTTCACAGAATTTTATGCAGAGAAAAGTTTACTTCATGTAGAGAATATTTCACGTAATTTAATGCAGAGAAAGGTTTATTTCATGTGGAGAAAAGTTCACGGAATTTTATGTAGAGAAAAGTTTATTTCATGTGGAGAA
>APFE031582008.1:31545-52727 GCA_000404065.3 Pinus taeda
TTATGGATCCAGTTTGAAAATTTATGAAAAGTGATCCTTGAAAGAAAAGAAGTAGGGGGTTGTAGCTCCCTTCCAGGAGAGACTGGAAAACGAGAGAGAGTTGTACCTCTCTGCAGGTTGCAGCCTGCGTACTGGTAAAGGACTGCACCAGTACAAGACCATTGTAAAAGGAGTTTCTAATTTGAAAGAAGATAGAGACATATTGCAGCAGGTGGTTTTCACCCACATTGGGTTTCCACCTTATATCTGGTGTTCTTTGATGTGACAATCTGTTTTTCTTGCTCATTATTTTATGGTACTGATATGCAAAAGTAATTCAAAGTGTAAATAAGGAAGATTTGTTAAAATAACTAGATAATACTGATTCACCCCCCCTCTCAGTATTATTTTCAACAATTCTCTCGAATAACGAACGAATGGAGCAGATTGTAGTTGTGACCATATTTCAAATGTATTAAAAGAAATATTAAAACAATCGTCCATTGTTTAAAATCCCGCAAATTTTGGTTAATTGATCTCTTTCTCACAAAACATTTATAATTAATTTTTAGTTCAAAAAAAATAATAACAAAATCTATTTTTTTCATTTACTCTACAAAATATTGAGATTGTATCCTATTTAAATACCTTTGAATTCGAAACAAAATAACAAAAATATATAATACTCTTTACTATACAAGAACAGATACCTCAAGTGCATAAGTATTTTATATTTTTAAGTGGGAAAACTTGGACTATATTTTGTTTATTAGATGGTATCTTACCATGTCAGTGTGATGATTTTGTTTTTTATTTCCTTTGTTGCTAGCTTGAAAATGATTTAGTTGTTTCTATACGAAATGTCAGTTACATTAGGGATATAATGTCTGAAAATAAATGTACATATGCCATACTAGTGGCGAAGCAAGATGATAAGTTTATCTTGTTGAGGATTTCAAGTATCCTCACAAATCAAGGGGAAGGTTTGGACCTTTTTGGAGCTTTTCCTAGCTTTAACTCTTAGAAAGACATGATCATTTACTTCATAGCTATGGTTTCCTATATGCAATTCTTTTGAAATTTTGAATTTCCTTTAATCTTTGCTTAATTAAAAATACTTTCTCTTCCATTTCCTAAATGAATTTGGGTCCCACTCAATTTCTATCCCTTAAGCTATCCTAGCTTAAGGGAGTGCTACAGGGTCCGGTTCTCATACCAATATCTCCCACGTTAAGAGAGTCCTAAAATGTTTATCTAAATGATTCAAAAATTGCAAGCCAATATGTCATTGCTAGATATTATTATATGTGAATTTTGCTAGTAAATGTGGTATTCATAATTAGTTTATTTTCCATGAAATATACATTATGAAAGATGTGTTTTAAAAATACACCCAAGCTTTTAGTTCGATCATAGTTATTAATCTAATTTTATAAAATTAAAATAAATCTAAAACATAATCACTAATTCAATAAACATTATAATTCAAATAATTCATAGTGTTTCTTAATGTGAGTTTCCACTCTTGTCTTTGTGACACCAATAAACTTGCATCAGAAAGCTTTTAAAATTGTTATTATACCACACCTTTGAAAAATTTAAAAGATATTAACAAAAATAAAAATAAAAATAAAAATTAGAAATATTATAATATTGAAAGTAGAAATGTACTTCTTACTACAGTTTGATATTTAATAAAATTTCAACTTTAACATATAAAGTCCATACTCTTATATTTAATAAAATTTATTATTAAATTTAAATCCCTATATATATAGATAATATTTAAAATTTAAATTATCCAACTTTTATTAACGTTGGAAAAAACAAAATCTCATTTATTTAATTATCATTATTTTATTTATTAAATTTATATAATTTATTATAAAAATGATAATTGTAATGTTGTGTTGATTTTTTAAGTTTTTTTTTATTAATGATAAATTTCGTGATCTTCCTGTAAGAAAAGATAATAAAATACTTGGTTGAAAAATTAGCAAAATGGTTTTCCTCTTTCCCCAATTTTATCTTTGCTTATTAACAACTTCTAAAATCTAGAACTCTTATTCTTCTAATACTTACCCAAAGGACAAGGCGAAAAGGCGAAGAGTTGTCAAGGTGCACGGTGACAACTGTTTGTAGTTCTTGTTTCCGATCTTTTCAAAATTACAGACTTAAATTATGTAAACCCTAGTTAGTTGGCACGCTATGTACATTTTTTATAGACTTAAATTATGTAAACCCTAGTTCATTGGCACGGTATGTACATTTTTTATCCTTGTCATTCACTGTAACTCTTCTTCCTTGGTGACCTTTCACAAATACAAAGAAAGTGACTATAATCTCATGGACTAACTTTGAATCCCTGATAGACGCGATAGTATATTGTTCTGCCTCACTCCTTCTTCTGTGGCGTTGCAATACTTCAAAGGGGGTGGTGCAGAAAGAGTGATGAATATGGTGTGGTGGGATGCATGAGATACTGCAGAGGTGTCTCATGGCACCTAAACCTTTTACGTCGCCTGCTTCAGTAGATCGTCACTTCCTCATCGGAAAATCTCTTTGCATAGCGATGTGTAGCCTTTCGTTGTCGCCTCTCACATGGTGGTAATTCACCTCCTCTGCACCATTTTTGATGCTCATTTTCTCCAGGTCCACACGACGCTCTCTTTCTCAATCCTGCTAGAGGCTTCTTCTCTACATGATGGGTGTGTGCATATCTTCACACTGAACGCAGCAGCTGCGATCACTGTGTGAATGATGGAGAGGGTCAATACAATTAATCTGCCATTTCGAAATGATTCTTTCTGTAAATATGTTAGAAAACCTGCACAGATGAATCTAACTAGTAAAGCTTGAACACACAGCTTTGCAGATCAAAAACACTAAAAGAAAATCGAAAGAAGAAAAGTATAATCCATTAGAAAATATGCTACAATGCTCATGATATAGCATTACTGGGTGAAGATCCCAAGGTAATGCACTATAATGGTGATCAATGAGAAGACTCAACACCTACAACAAGTTCCGGAGATAACTAGTTAGTTGCGGAGTTAAAGAAGGAGAAAATCATGCAAAAGGAATCTTGCATGCAATCCCATGCTCTAACTAAGAGTCTGCATGTACATGTGTAGTAGTTGCATGTAGTCGCATGCTCTAACCAAGATTCCGCATGTAAGTGTGTACTAGTTCCAACACCCCCCCTAAACATCACTATGGGGAAAAATAGAAAATGGGCCCTCACAACTAAGGCCAAAGTTCACCCAAAATATAGTGCAACTTGTATTAAAATTGAGGAAAGAGGGAAAACCTCATGGGAAAAACCTCCCCTCAAAATACAATGTAATCAAAAGAAAAGAGGAAGAAAAGACAGTTGTTAAGCAACTGTGTCCTTCACTCCAAGACGATCACGTAGAGAGTGACACTTCTGCTCAGTGAATGTCTTGGTGAAGATGTCTACAGTCTTTTCTTCTGAAGGACAAAACTCCAAATGAATGAACCGATCATGTACTAAGTCTCTGATGTAGTGCATATGGATCTTTATGTGCTTCGTCCACTGCTGCTGTACTGGATCCCTTCAAAATTTGAGAGTGATCTGGTTGTCGCACCAGATGACAATGTGCTCAGATCAGACTTACATCTTTCAAATTTTTGTGATAAGAGAAAAGAATCCATCTTCGCGTACCAAGCTCTCAGGGCCTACTTAAGGCTGTAGAGATATTTCTTTAGTCTGTAGAGAAAAGATGAATCCTGAATGAAACCATGTGGCTGCTCCTTGTAGATCTCCTCAGATAGGTCTCCATGAAGAAAGGCATTCTTCACATCCATCTGATGTACTTTCCACCGGTGGGTAGCCGCAATGGCAAGTGTAAGGCATATGGAATCCATTTTTCTATTGGAGCAAAGGTCTCATCATAATCAATGCCATGCACTTGTTGGAATCCTTTAACTACTAGCCTCGCTTTTCATCTGGTGATTTTCCCATCTGCAGCACTGTTGGTCCTGTAGACTCATTTGCATCGAACAAGTTTCCTTCTTGAAGGAAGGGGGCCCAGATCCCAAGTCTGGTTCTCGAGGAGGGAGTTATACTCCTCCTCCATGGCGGACTCCCAAGATGGATGCCCAGCAGCCTCAGCATAAGACTGTGGATCAGAAGACTGAACGAAATGACAATGCTAGGAGGGCGATGGTTCAGTGGCAATGAGGACAAGAGGAGGCTCAATAAAATTTGAGCTAGTCCTCTGTAGATCAGAATTATCCCCCACAAGACCATTTCTAGCAGCTGGTTGGTCTTGTGCATATATCTCACGTAAGCTCCTTGTCCTCTGATTTATGACAGGGGAATATGATTGACTGTTGGAAGCCCGATCTGGGCTTGGATCTGGATCATCATTTGCATGCACTAGATTTGTATCCGAAGACTCTATCTCTGCATCTACATGCTCTTCCCTAGAATCTACATCTGAGTGCACTCAGTCATCATCTCGAACATGAGGTAGATAAAGTGTCTGCATGCAGCGACTGAGGTGCATGCAAGAGACTTTCCTCAAATTTGACACTTCGCTCAATGATGAGCTTGTCCATAGAGGGAATGAGGAGTCGATATCCCTTCACACCATCAGGGTATCCAACGAAGGTGCACTCAATCCTCTGTGGATCAAGAGCTTTCCTCTTTTCAGAGGGGATCTGGGCCCATGCTCGAGAGCTGAAAACACGGAGGTGAATGATCTCTGGTTTAGTGCCACTCCAAGCCTCAAAGGGGGTCTAATCCTTGATAGACCTATGAGGAGATCTGCTCTGGATGTAGTTAGCACAATTAAGTGCTTCGGCACATAGCTTATGAGGCAATGACTTAGCATGCGGCATGTAGGAAGCCATCTCTTTGAGAGATCGGTTCTTTCTCTCAGCAACTCCATTCTATTGCGGAGTGTATGGAACAGTTTACTGCAACTGTATGTAGAATTGAAGGCAAAGGTTCCAAAGTGTTGTGTTAACATATTCCCCCCTGTTGTCTGTACGGAGGGCTTTGATCTTTCTCTCTGGCTGTGTCTCAACTAGTGCTTTGAAATCTTTAAAGTGCTCAAAAACGTTAGATTTGTTCTTGAGAAGATACACCTAAGTATACCGTGATAAATCATCAATAAATGTAAGCACATACCTTGCTTTGTTGATGGAAGGATGATGAAATGGCCCCATGAGATCACTATGTATCAGATCTAAAGGAGAGGATGCTCTGTGAGTCTTGTCGGTGTCAAACTTTTCTCTGGGATGTTTGCCAAGAACACACCCTTCACAATCTCCTTCGGAGAAACTGATATTTGGCAAGCCTTCCACCATCTCATTCTTGCTTAGCTGCTGCATATACCTATAATTTAAGTGACCAAACCTTTCATGCCAAAGCCTACTACTATCATCAACATGTGTAAGCAATAAGGAGGATTCAGATTCAATAAATTCAGAAAATGTATATAGTCTGGCTCCATTGTTTACCTCACCAGTTGCAATTTTGGCACTGCTATGTAGATCATATATGTTTACTGCATCTGGAGTGAATTCCACTCTCTTTCCAGTGCCGGAATGAGTGATCTGATAAAATAAAAGTAGGTTTACCGAAAGTTTTAGAACATGAAGCACATCTTCAAAGCCTCCATGTAAAAGTTCCACTCTACCTTTTCCAGTGACCTCAATAGGTGAGTCATCTCCCATGAGGATGGGAGGTCCTTTGCATGCATCCAAAGAGGAATAGACTTCCTTTGCAGAAGCCATATGATGTGATGCACCAGAATCTATAATCCATGAATTAAGAGAAGAATTAATTGCAACTAAAGCATGAAAATTATTACCTCTCCGGTGTGGCGGATCCTCAGTTTTCTTCTTGGCGCCCTGAGGGATGTGATCCCCAAGGTTGTGCTTCTGAAGGATTTATACCATTTGGTCAATTTGTTTCTTCATGCAAGAGGATTCTGGATGGAATCCTCTTTGACAGTAGGTGCATCTGTTTCCTTTCTTCCCTTTCTCATTTCTTGAGCTCGAGGAGTCATTGAAGGGCTTGGTGTACCCTTCCTTCTTTGGATGGGAATGTGCTTTTCCCTTGTCTTTTTGCTGTTGATTTTTATGACTTGAGTCAGATATTCAGGATCTGATATTCCATTATCGAATATTGGGATAACACGTTCCTAAGTACATTTTGGTCAACCCTCTCGTAGTTGTTGGATACCAGTCTCACTAAGTCCACGACCTTCCACCCCCAAACTGATGGACAAACAAAGGTTGTCAACGGAATGGTTTTTCAGATCCTACATATATACAACCCATGCACATGGGATGAAAGCTTCCCTTATGTCCAACACACATATAACATGGATCTCCATAACTTGACTATTCGTCAAACATTTTAGGTAGGATTCAGATTCCAACCATTGTGTCTGATTGATCTTACCATACCACTTGTAGTTATACAAGAAACTTCAACTAATGTACAATCTAAAGCTAACAAAGAAAACATCTTCATTGAATGCATTCGACAATTCTGCCAAAAGTTCCATGAAACATTGGATGGATAAAATTTTAAGTACAAACAACGTCACGATCAATATTGGGTGCCACACAACATCAATGTGGGTGAAAGTTTTTGGTTACATTTGTAGAAGGAGCGCCTCACTGGGGTCCACCACAAGATTTTACCACTCGTGTATGGGCCTTACGTTATCACCAATGTTGTAGGAGGAAATGATTTCGAGCTCAACATTCAACCATTCCTTGGCTTTCACCTAGTATTTCATGTGGATCACATGCAACCATACTTTCCCCCATTGTTGGATACATCAAACATTGTTGAGTACATGACACCAACAGAGCCCAACCCAAGTTGTATTGAGCAAACCCTTACTATTAATATCATGGACACAATAATAAATTACACTCACAAGTAGAATATACAACTGTATTGGTTTGTTAGAGTTGGCCAACTCCACCACCATGGCAAGTGGCTCACCAGGGACCAACTTCAGGAGGAGTTTCCCCATCTCATGGAGGAACTCAAAGCAATTGAGACCATTTCATCCTAAGTGGCAAGGAATGATCAAGGTGGATATTGGTGGCCACCAACCAATCCCACTAGGACCCCCACCATTATTTCTTTGAATTTTTAAGTTTCCTTAATTATAGGCAGTTTTTTCGGGTCCAAAACTTTTGGAGTCGTTTTGAGGCTCTGAATCACATCTTCTTAGAAAACAGGAAAACATTGCTCTTTGACTAATGTTTGCAGTAATAAATTCTAGTCGGATATATGGTCTTTACCGCAACCAGATGCACATTTTTGTTGCTTAATCTACTGAGGTTAGGTGTTTGGATGTTTATGGTTTTAAATTATTCCTCAATAATAAACAGGCCTTCAATCCACATTGTAACATAGTTCATAGGCATGTAACCACTACATCTCTTCTCAAAGATAACCTACCATTGCTTGAGCTACCTTATTTCCATTTTGTATGTAAGCATCTTTGAGTTCTTTGATATTATTGAAATGAAGATTTATTCTTGTTGCATCTTTGTTTCAATGTTTTTACATGTATTATATTGTGTTCCAACATAAGAATATACCAGAATAATAATTAACACAGGAAGTTGGCATTCAAGGAAAAGCTTTGAAGTATCGAGATGTAAAAGAATGAATTAATTCCATAGTATATGAGTAAGTTTACACAATTTCGTGATGAAATTGGGAGTGTCGGTGTTACTTTTCTTGAAGAATATTTGGTAGCTCTATCTCTTTTGGGTCTTCCCAATAACTTGGAAAGCTATCAAGATTTGGTAAATGGTAGAGAGAAACTACCAAGTTTGGAGCCATTATTGTCCTATCTAGTAAGGGAAGAAATAAGGTGGAGCAATAGGGAGAAGAGTTCATCCAAGGTTGAGGATGAAAAATAATAGAATACTTGGTTCAAAATTTCCTAAAGTGGTTTTCCTCTTTCCCCAATTTTATCTTTGCTTATTCACAACTTCTAAGATTTTGGTACGCACATACCTTTGAATATTTCTTTTAAAGGTGTGTCCATGGAAGAGAAATTTTATTTATTTAATACTTATCCAAAACACAAGAGATGTCAAAAGCGTATAGTGACAACTATTCTTGTATGAAATTTATCGCAATTTACGGGCAAATGCTTATAAAAGAAGAAAATGAAAAGTAGAATTGAGTGGCAATTCTGTACACGTTAACTCGATTCATAAACGACAACTACAACTTAGGAATCCTATTTTGGGAATAATAAGTGTCAATTTGCATATTCTCTTCAATAACGAACGAATGGAGAAGATTGTAGCTGCGGCCATATTTTAGATGTATTAAAAGAAATATTAGAGCAATCGTCCATTGTTTAAAATCCTGCAAATTCTGGTTAATTGATCTCTTTCTCACAAAAAATTTATAATTAGTTTTTGGTTCAAAAAAAAAATAACAAAATCTATTTTTTTCATTTACTCTACAAAATATTGAGATTGTATCCTATTTGAATATCTTTGTATTCGAAATAAAATAACAAAAATATATAATACTCTTACTATACAAGAACAGATTCCTCAAGTGCATAAATATTTCATATTTTTAAGTGGGAAAACTTGGACTATATTTTGTTTATTAGATGGTATGTTACTATGTCGGTTTGATGATTTTGTTTTTTATTTCCTTTGTTGCTAGCTTGAAATGATTTAGTTGTTTCTATACGAAATGTCAGTTACATTAGGGATACAATGTCTGAAAACAAATGTACATATGCCATACTAGTGGCAAAGCAAGATGATAAGTTTATCTTGTTGAAGATTTCAAGTATCTTCACAAATCAAGGGGAAAGTTTGGACCTTCTTGGAGCTTTTCCTAGCTTTAACTCTTAGAAATACATGATCATTTACTTCATAGCTATGGTTTCTTATATGCAATTCTTTTGAAAATTTTGAATTTCCTTTCATCTTTGCTTAATTAAAAATACTTTCTCTTCCATTTCCTAAATGAATTTGGGTCCCACTAAATTTCCATCCCTTAAGCTCTCCTAGCTTAAGGGAGTGCTACAAGGTCCGGTTCGCATACCAATATCTCCCACCTTAAGAGAGTCCTAAAACGTTTATCTAAATGATTCAAAAGTTGCAAGCCAATATGTCGTTGCTAGATATTATTATATGTGAATTTCGCTAATAAATGTGGTATTCATAATTAGTTTATTTTCCATGACATATACATTATGAAAGATGTGTTTATTGTCTTTATGAGACCAATAAACTTGCATCAGAAAGTTTTTAAAATTCTTATTATGCCACACCTTTGAAAACCTTAAAAGATATTTAAACAAAAAAAAAAAAAAAATTAGAACATATATATATGAAAGTAGAATGTACTTCTTACTACAATTTGATTATTTAATAAAATTTCAACTTCATATATATAAAATCATACTCTTTATACATGTATGCACAAAAAGCAGAGCCTCCTTCTTTAACACAATGCCCTATCCCACTTCTCCTTGTTCTCATACTCTTTATGAGGCGATGACTTAGCATGCAAAATGCAGGAAGCCATCTCTTTGAGAGATCGGTTCTTTCTCTCTGCAACTCCATTCTGTTGCGGAGTGTATGGAACAATTTACTGCAACTGTATGCTGAACTGAAGGCAAAGGTTCCAAAGTGTTTTGTTAACATATTCCCCCCCATTGTCTGTACGGAGGGCTTTGATCTTTCTCTCTGACTGTGTCTCAACTAGTGCTTCGAAATCTTCAAAGTGCTCAAAAACTTTAGATTTGTTCTTGAGAAGATACACCCAAGTATACCGTGAGAAATCATCAATAAATGTAAGAACATACCTTGCTTTGTTGATGGAAGGATGAGGAAAGGGGCCAATGAGATCACTATGTATCAGATCTAGAGGAGAGGATGCTCTGTGAGTCTTGCTGGTGTCAAACTTTTCTCTAGGATGTTTGCCAAGAACACACCCTTCACAAACTCCTTCGGAGAAACTGATATTTGGCAAGCCTTCCACCATCTAATTCTTTCTTAGCTGCTGCATATACCTGTAATTTAAGTGACCAAACCTTTCGTAAGAAAACCTACTACTATCATCAACATGTGTAAGCAATAAGGATAATTCAGATTCAATAAATTCAGAAAATGTATACAGTCTTGCTCCATTATTTACCTCACCAGTTGCAATTTTGGCGCTGCTATGTAGATCATATATGATTACTGCATCTGGAGTGAATTCCACTCTCTTTCCAGTGCCAGAATGAGTGATCTGATAAACTGAAAGCAGGTTTACTGAAAGTTTTAGAACATGAAGCACATCTTCAAAGCCTCCATGTAAAAGTTCCACTCTACCTTTTCCGATGACCTCAATAGGTGAGTCATCTCCCATGAGGATGGGAGGTCCTTTGCATGCATCCAAAGAGGAATAGACTTCCTTTGCAGAAGCCATATGATGTGATGCACCAGAATCTATAATCCATGCATCAGGGGAAGAGTTAATTGCAACTAAAGCATGAAAATTGTTACCTTTCTCCCGTGTGGCGGATCCTCAGTTTTCTTCTTGGCGCCCTGAGGGATGTGATCCCCAAGGTTGTGCTTCTAAAGGATTTATGCCATTTGGGAAATTTGTTGCTTCATGCAAGAGGATTCTGGATGGAATCCTCTTTGACAGTAGGTGCATCTGTTTCCTTTCTTCCCTTTCTCATTTCTTGAGCTAGAGGAGTCATTGAAGGGCTTGGTGTACCCTTCCTTCTTTGGATGGGAATGCGCTTTTCCATTGTCATTTTGCTGCTGATTTTCTGACTTGAGTCAGATCTGTGATGTTTATTGTGGCTGCTATCATGCACAGCAAGTGCATGCGCTTTTGGAGGTTTGATTTTCCCCATGCCAATGAGTTTATCTTGCTCAAAAATAAGGGACTCCATAAATTCTTTGAGAGAAGGCATAGTGTAGGATTTACCTGTTGCAAGCCTTACTGAATGAAATGTAGACACAAAGACGGAGTATTCCAGTTCAAGATTTGACATAATAGAGAGAATTTGGTGACTCTCCTCCTTGGATTTGTCAATTCCAGAACCCTTGAGTTGCAGCAATAGATCATTATATTTGGTGAAGAAGTCTTGAGTTCTATCATAGTTCCATGGATCCAATGATAGAAGCTCCACTTCGAGCATATGTCCTTTCATGTCATCCTGTTTCCCATAGAGATCTTCAACCTTTTTCCAAATCTCATTGGGAGTATTGCAAGCAGATAGATGAAACTGCAACTTTGGAGAGATGGACATGGATATGGATCCATGGGCCTCATCCATACGGTTGAGGTACTTGGATTTCTCTATTGCTGAAGTGGGTTCCAGTTCTGTAGCCATGGTAATCTTGTACAACCCTTTTTGACGAAGGTATCGAGCCATTTGGTCCTTCCATTCGTGATAGTTGTACGGTGTTAGGATCGATGCTTTGGGAAACTCCATTTTTCTGTCAATCTTCGATCTCTGAGCTGTAATACCTGCAAAATAAAGTACTGGTGTGTCTTTTATCTAGCAACCTGTGGGCTCTGGTACCATGTAAATGTGTTAGAAAACCTGCACAGATGAATCTAGATAGTAAAGGTTGAACACAAAGCTTTGTAGAGCAAAAACACTAAAAGAAAATCGAAAGAAGAAAAGAATAATTCATTAGAAAATATGTTACAATGCTCATGATATAGCATTACTGGGTGAATATCCCAAGGTAATGCACTATAGTGGTGATCAATGAGAAGACTCAACACCTACAACAAGTTCCGGAGATAACTAGTAAGTTATGGAGTTAAAGAAGGAGCAAATCAAGGAGTAAATCATGCAAAAGGAATGTTGCATGCAATCCCATGCTCTAACTAAGAGTCTGCATGTAGATGTGTAGTGGTTGCATGTAGTCGCATGCTATAACTAAGAGCCTGCATGTAGGTGTTTACAAGTTCCAACACTTTCTTGACTGTTGTGAACTCTGGCTCACGACGTTCCCATAGTTGCATCTTTTTGGTTCATGTATATTTTGGGCACACACAGAACGGAGATTCAAATTCAAAATCAAATGCGTAGTAATGGAACTTCTAGAATAATTTAAAATGGGCGTGGCGGTAATGAAATTTGAAGCCCCACCTAAAGAGCAGAAGCGACACTAATGACAAAGCGGAAACGGTGAAATAACATCGTCGTCAATCGAGAACATAGTAACCAGAATCGTTGATCAATGGCGTCATAGCCTGTGGAAATCGTTTGTGTTTCACGGTCATTGGAAAAAAATTCTTGGGAAAATTAGTCGCCTAAGTAGACCACTCCTTATGCAACTAAAAACAAACACGTTATTGTTGTGAGTATAACTACACTTGCACATAACGGATTTTTGGAATTCACCATCAAATTATCTATGATTAGAATCCACCAGAGAGGTTTTTGGTTAAAATAATGGATAAATATATTTAAATTTAAGTTTTCTTTATTAATTATAAATTTGGCTATCTTCTTGTAATAAAACATAATAAAATACTTGGTTGAAAGATTAGGAAAGTGGTTTTCCTCTTTCGCCAATTTCATCTTTGCTTATTAACAATTCTAAGATCCAGAACTTTTATTCCCCTCATACTTACCCAAGCTAGAAGGCGAAAAAGCGAAAAGTTGTCACCCATGCATGGTAACAATGGTTTGGAATTTACCCGTAGTTCTTGTTTGCGAAGAGTTGTCATACATACTTTTCAACTTGCATATCTCTGGCATGGTAACATCCTCATCATTTGTTTAGTCATTGGAATAATGAGCGAAGAAATGCTGAGGATGTCACCAACCGCAGATTGCAGTTGTCCATCATGAGGCTTCAGATTTAGGGAAAACAAAAATTCTCTACAAGTTACCACCCATCCGACTTTTGCTTGCTTACTGGAATTGGAAATCCAATTGACGCTCTTTTTATCGCAATATTTCGTAGTTGCAGTTGATTCAGCACCCCACTTAACTCTCCCTCTACTACCTGATATTTGGAGTATAACTCTATGCGTACCCTATTATTGATGTCAAGCTTAAATGAACTCCAGTGGAGTGCAATTCCAACTTATTGTGGAACTACGTGGTGTGGGTGGAATTAACCTTCTATTCGGGGCATACTTTGAATCATCATGCATATTCGAATTGAATCATCATCATGCACGCATGCGCTGCCACCTCAAACACAGAAACTACCGTATAACTTGAGTTAATTTAGAACATAGATTCCAGCTTATGTTTTTTCAGAGCATACTTTGAATCACCATCTGAATTTATTTTGTACATGCGTATTCGAATGCATGAACTACCATTTAATGCAACTCTGGACGATGTTCTTGAGGTGGAGTATAATTTGAGTTAATTATGCTGATGTGGAACTCCGTGCTGATGTGGATTAATCTTCTATTTAGAGCATACTTTCAATCATCATTCGAATCCCAACTGATACTTTGGAATCAGTGCCATGCATGTAGAAAGAATCAATTTGAATTTGTGTTGTAGATTAAAAAAAAGGTTATATAATATATTATGGATACAAATTACAACTATACCAAAATGTTGATGATGAAAGTTAATCATAAATATGTATTAATTAAAACACTTTAACTTTAATATATATATGGCTGTGGTACACAAAAACGATTCATAAACAACAACTGTAACTGAGGAATCCCATTTCGGGAATAATAAGTGTCAAACTTGCATATTCTCTGCAATAATGAGTGAATGGGGCAGATTTTAGTTGTCATTGCAACGATATTTCAGATTTATTAGAAGAAATATTAAAATAATAGCCATGGTGTAAAAATACTAACCTAATGCAAAATAAAAAACCTCTTTCAAAAATCCTGCAACTTCTCGTTAATTTATCTGTCTCTCACAAAACAGTTCTAATTAATTTTTAATTCGAAAAAAATAATAACAAAATCTACTTTTTTTCCATTTACTCGACAAAATGGGGCACCCTAATAGAAGAATGTCTATGGGGAAATCGATCAATTTGCAAGAGGATCCGAAACAACAAAAATTGAACACAGACGTAAGGGAGATGCAGTGCCAATATGATGAGGTCAGGGTGATCGCATACGCCTTAGGTCTAGAGCCGTCCCTTGTTAAGTTACGGGAAGGAAAGAAGCTATTGGCATACGTAGAGGAAGTGCAGAAGAGACAGGCCTTGCTAAAGTCTAGGTTGTAGTCTTTGTTGGAGGACGCTTATCAAATCACGCTCTCCATTCATGATAACCTTAAGGGACTGCAGTAGAAACAATGGATGATGAGGCTTGATGTAGAAGGACCAGCTTGGAAAAATTTGTTCAAGGAGTTTAGACAAGTAGTGACACAGAGCATTGCTACAGTTGTAGTGATCCAAGTGGAGCTGGGGGATATTCGCAATAAGATCACGACACTATGAGAGTGACTCAAGGGTGAGTCATGATTTTTTGTGTTGGGGGCTTGTCAGGATGGGGTCCCCTGGGTTTGTTTGGAGTTAGACAACCCAAATTTTGGTACAATTTTGTAAAAAATGTAAAGTCTACACGATTTTTGGATGCAGAGTGCATATTGGAATAAGAATCAAAGGGGATTACCCCCCTTGTTTTGGATATGTTTCGAGTCAATTTTGAGATTCACCCATAGCCCACGGACCATGGTATTATATGGAAAAGTCTATAAATAGTCGAGTCTGAGCGATTCTAAGAGGTAACTAACTATCGAAGAAGTTGGAGAACAAGGAGAAGTGGGATAGGGTATTGGTTTAAAGAAGGAGGCTTTACTTTTTGTGCATAGGTAGAAGGAAATGCTCCGTAGCTGAGTGCACAGAGGCCTACGAAGAGTCTGCAGGTGAGTGCGCAGACACCTGCAGCTATGTTCACAGGTAAATTTGAGTCTATAATAGGTGAGTTGAGATCAATAAACACAAGTTTCTGAATAATTATTGAGTATTTTTGTTCATGTCTATTTATTTTATATGCTGCTGATGAATGACTTGTTCTATGAAGTATTGATTAAATGGTATGTGATTCTCTTAAACAAGTCTTAGTAATGTACACAATGCATGTTTAACGCTCTCGCGAAGATTCTGGTAATTTATCTTATGTGTTCTAACAAATTTAAGCATATAAATGGGGATCAAGTGTTTCTCGCACCATCACCTATATGGAAAGGGTTCCCTAGATTTTCTCCATTAAAGTACCTGTTTCCCACATGATTATTTGAGAATTTAGTTTCTTTGTATTTAGTTACGAGTATTGAGCACTAGATGGGTTGAGTAGCCCCAAATGATACCACAGGCACTAGACCTAAGACGAACTCCCTCTCGATCGGGTATTCTTTTCCATGGGATGATTGAAGCACTTCAAGCTCCCTAAAAGGTCTGCTCTTATGTTTCAAATATGTAACGTTACCATTGCGGCTTATGGGATACCTACACTGAGTGGTCCTAACCTGAGCTATAAATGTTTTGGTGGCCTTGTGGGAAATTTAGTTGGTTCAATTTATGGTTGCTTTTAAGGGTCTTACTTTTCTTTAGGGTGTGATATGTAAGATAAAATAAGCTAAGTATCAAAATCTCTGGAAACCGGATGCTTTCTAATATGAATTTTATAGAAGCATAGTTTCTAGTGTATAATTGTAGACAAGTGATGAAGTGAGAATGTAAAGTGTGAGAAGATGTGGATATTCGATGATTCGTCCAAATATCCCACTACTTATACTATATTTCAATTGTTCCTTTGATGAAAATGAAGCGATATGCGCATAATTGGCTGCTTACTCCTTTTCCAATTACACTATGTTAATTTCGGAATACGTAAGTGAGAATTCAAATTCTTTAAGAAAGTTTTCATATGCAAGCCCATGTTCATACATCATATGCAATCGAAGCATAGATCACTTTCCTTCTTTAATAACACTTGCTTCTAGTCCCATAAAATGAAAGAAGTTAATTCTTTGGTGAGTAAGAAGATTTGTGGGTAGCGGGCCACTTACTCTTCTGCTAGTTAAGCTATGTGAAGGTTGTGAATAAAAACAAAAGATAATCTAATTACTCTACTAATTGTGATTAGTAAAGAAGCTAAGAAATCTAAACTGACTGTAAAAAAGTTGTACTGGTGAAGGATATTCACCAAAGGCTGCCAGTCACTTGAAAAATGTGACATTACAAGGTATTTTTAACTTTTTGGAAAACCACACGCGTTTAACAATACAAAAATGCGACGACGCATCTGCCATAGGAAAATCCATGGAGTGTGTGTTTGTCTGAGCATAAGTGATGCAGTCAACTAGATATTGTAATTTAACTTGTTTCTCAGCCCACCACATGTTCACAAGGTCCTATAAAACTTCCATATAGGTATTACACACCTTGTACGCCAACTATGCAGAGAGAATATCTGCAAACACAACCTTTAGATTAAGCAAAAGACAAATTTATGGTCACTATTCTGCAGTAGGTTTTTTGTGGAAATGATGTACCAAAAGACACCGTCTTAAAAGTTGCTTGTTCCCTGCAAAGGAGCACAAACATAGTTGATGTTTTTATTGAACAAACTTAGATAAACAAATAATTGCAAATAATGAACCCAAACATGAACTAAAACAAAGATATAAATACACAAACAATTCACAATGGAGCAAACAAGTCAACAAAATAATGGAAAACCCTCCCTTTATTCACTGTTGGTAGTAGAATTTGAATACAATAGATTAATGTTAAACACTTGAAGAGAACCATTTGACTTATCATGCTAAACAATACTTAACAAGGTGGTTCGTTTCTATAATATCCTTTCATTCTTCTGCTCTCCCTCAAATAAGTATGAAGACTCTCTCAATGGTGGACTTTTGTCCTCTCACTAAGATGATGGATTTCTTGGAAGAAAAATGGCCAACATGTTAGTGCTCATCTTTCTTTGGTTCCAAGATTCCTTTGATAGAAATTTGGCAATCATAACATTATCTCCTATTTTGGTTCTCCCACAACATATTTATATAGAATTTTTATAAACATCTTCCCTCTCTTGGTTTATGAATTAAAATGACTCATGAGTAGGACAATATGATTCCATTAAGGGTTGGACGTCTCCAGGGCGGCTTGAATTTGATTGTCCTGTACTGAGATCCTTTCATGGAATCACCTCCAAGTGTGTGAAGTGATACCGATTTTTTTTTGTCATAGAATTTCTCGATCGCCCGAATTTTGAATGATTTTTTGTGCATTTCACATTTATAGAAGAAAAATCATGAAGTCTTCAATTTTTAAATTTTTGAATCTTTGGACCTTTGGAAAAAGTAAAATTTTAAAACTTCATGATATATTCAGCCGAAAAATGTTCATTTGTGCATTCTACTAGATGTATTTTAGAATATTATTTCTTGTGCAAGCATGCGTACTATTTTATCGTCTTAATACACATATATTTAAAAATTCTATTTGAACATTACGTACCTGAAGGGAAAAAGAAATAAAATTGCAGATTGCCTCATCTAATCACTGGCTATGGCGGTAACCATAGTGCTTGATTCTTGTGGACATGAGGTTTAGGGATTTATGCAACTTTACAAGAGTCATCCAAAATTCGGCACCACATAACAGATGCTCCTTGAAGGCAATAAATTCCGAAACTTTCACCTCCGAGACAAATTGTTGTGCCACCTGGGACACCTCTATGTTCCTTCATGCAAGTATGCCAAGATGATTTTGGAGGTGCACTACAGTTAGGTTGGTGAACATTTTAGGGTAGAGAAAGTCGTCGAGTTGTTGTAGAAGTATTTTTGTTGGCCAAACGTTACAAAAAATGTTAGGAAGTACATCAAATCCTACACTAACTGTGTCATTTCAAAACATACAATCAATAAGTAAGACTTGTATACCCCTCTACCTACACCTAGCTGACCATGGGAATCTATCTCCATGGATTATATGACAGGACTCCATTCTACCAAGCATGGAAACAACTATGTTTTTGTGGTTGTCGACAAATTCTCTAAGACATATATACAACCCATGCACATAGGATGAAAGCTTCCCTTATGTCCAACACACATATAACAGGGATCTCCATAACTTGACTATTCGTCAAACATTTAAGGTAGGATTGGGATTCCAACCACTGTTCCCCATTGATCTTACCATACCACTTGTAGTTATACAAGAAACTTCAGCTGATGTCCAATCTAAAGTTAACAAAGATAACATCTTCATTGAATGCATTCCACAATTATGCCAAAAGTTCAATGAAATATTGGACGGAGAAAATTTTAAGTACAAACAACGTCACAATCAATATTGTGTGCCACACAACGTCAATGTGGCCAAACATTTTTGGTTACATTTGTAGAAGGAGCGCCTCACTGGGGTCCACCGCAAGCTTTTACCACTCATATATTGGCCTTACATTATCACCAATGTTGTAGGAGGCTATGATTTCAAGCTCAACATTCCACAATTCCTTAGCTTTCACCTAGTATTCCATGTGCATCACATGGAACCATACTTTGCCCCATTGTTGGATACATCAGACATTGTTGAGCACATGACACCAACAAACCTCAACCCAAGTTGTATTGAGAAAACCCCTACTATTAATATCATGGACACATTAATAAATAACACTCACAAGTAGAATATCCAACTATATTGGTTTGTCAGATTTGGCCAACTCCACCACCATGCCAAGTGGCTCACCAGGGAACAACTTCAGGAGGAGTTTCCCCATCTCATGGAGGAACTCAATGCAATTCAGACCATTTCCTCCTAAGCGGCAAGGAATGATCAAGGTGGATATTGGTGGCCACCATCCAATCCCACTAGGAACCCCACCATTGTTTCTTTGAATTTTTGAGTTTCCTTAATTATAGGCAGTTTTTTCGAATCCTAAACTTTTGGAGTCGTTTTGAGGCCCTGAATCACATCTTATTAGAAAACAGGAAAACATTGGTCTTTGACTAATGTTTATAGAAAAAAAATTTATACGGATATATGGTCTTACCACAACCGGACACACATTTTTGTTGCTTAATATACTAAGGTTAGGTGTTTGGAATTTTATGGTTTTAAATTGTTCCTCAATAACAAATAAGCCTTCAATCCATATTGTAACATAGTTGATAGTCATGTAACCACTACATCTTTTCTCAGAGATAACCACTACATCTCTTGAGCTACCTTATTTCCGTTTTGTGTGTAAGCATCTTTGAGATCTTTGATATTATTGAAATGAAGATTTATTATTGTTGCATCTTTGTTTCAATGTTTTTATATGTATTGTGTTGCGTTCCAACATAAGAATATACCAGAATAATAATTACCACAAGAAGTTGGCACTCAAGGAAAAGCTTTGAAGTATCGAGATGTAAAAGAATGAATCAATTCCACAGTATGAGTAAGTTTACACAATTTCGTGATGAAATTGGGAGTGTCGGTGTTACATTCCTTGAAGAATATTTGGTAGCTCTATCGCTTTTGGGTCTTCCCAATAACTTGGACAGTTATCAAGATTTGGTAAATGGTAGAGAGAAACTACCAAGTTGGGAGCAGTTATTGTCCTATCTAGTAAGGGAAGAAATAAGGTGGAGCAATAGGGAGAGGAGTTCATCCAAGGTTGAGGATGAAAAATAATGGAATACTTGGTTGAAAATTTCCTACAATGGTTTTCCTCTTTCCCCAATTTTATCTTTGCTTATTCGCAACTTCTAAGATTCGGGTACGCACATACCTTTGGATGTTTCTTTTAAAGTTGTGTCCATGGAAGAGAAATTTTATTGATTTAATACTTATCCAAAACACAAGAGATGTCAAAAGTGTATAGTGACAACTATTCTTGTAGGAAATTTATCGCAATTTATGGGCAAATGCTTATAAAAGAAGAAAATGAAAAGTAGAATTGAGTGGCAATTATATACACATTAACACGATTCATAAACGAAAACTACAACTTATGAATGCCATTTAGGGAATAATAAGTGTCAATTTGCATATTCTCTCCAATAACGAACAACTGGAGCAGATTGTAGTTGCGACCATATTTCAGATGTATTAAAAGAAATATTAAAACAATTGTCCATTGTTTAAATCCCGCAAATTTTGGTTAATTGATCTCTTTCTCACAAAACTTTTATAATTATTTTTTAGTTCAAAAAAAATAATAACAAGATCCATTTTTTTTCATTTACTCTACAAAATATTGAGATTGTATCCTATTTAAATATCTTTGGATTCGAAATAAAATAACAAAAGTATATAATACTCTTTACTATACAAGAACAGATACCTCAAGTGCATAAGTATTTCATATTTTTAAGTGGGCAAACTTGGACTATATTTTGTTTATTAGATGGTATCTTACCATGTCGGTGTGATGATTTTATTTTTTATTTCCTTTGTTGCTAGCTTGAAAATGATTTAGTTGTTTCTATATGAAATGTCAGTTACATTAGGGATACAATGTATGAAAACAAATGTACATATGCCATACTAGTGGTGAAGCAAGATGATAAGTTTATCTTGTTGAAGATTTCAAGTATCCTCACAAATCAAGGGGAAAGTTTGGACCTTTTTGGAGCTTTTCCTAGCTTTAACTCTTAGAAAGACATGATAATTTACTTCATAGCTATGGTTTCCTATATGCAATTCTTTTGAAAATTTTGAATTTCCTTTAATATTTTCTTAATTAAAAATACTTTCTCTTCCATTTCCTAAATAAATTTGGGTCCCACTCAATTTCTATCCCTTAAGCTCTCGTAGCTTAAGGGAGTGCTACAGGGTTCGATTGTCATACCAATATCTCCCACCTTAAGAGAGTCCTAAAATGTTTATCTAAATGATTCAAAAATTGCAAGCCAATATGTCGTTGCTAGATATTATTATATGTGAATTTTGCTAATAAATGTGGTATTCATAATTAGTTTATTTTCCATGACATATACATTATGAAAGATGTGTTTTAAAAATACGCCTAAGCTTTTAGTTTGATCATAGTTATTAATCTAATTTTCTAAAATTAAAATAAATCTAAAACATAATCACTAATTCAATAAACATTATAATTCAAATAATTCATTGTGTTTCTTAATGTGAGTTTCCACTCTTATCTTTGTGAGACCAATAAACTTGCATGAGAGCTTTTAAAATTGTTATTATACCACACCTTTGAAAACTTTAAAGGATATTTAAACAAA
>APFE031582008.1:84507-95213 GCA_000404065.3 Pinus taeda
ACATATTCATCCTCTTTCACTCAGAGGGATTCACCAAAACATTTTTACAAAAGTTACTCTGCCTCCTATGAAATTTTACACCACTGTGTGTAAATATTTCATTTACATTCACTGCTGTGTGAAAACAAAATTACAGAGTTTTACTTATTTACTTTTCACCTATGTGAAACAACTCATGGTTTTCAACAAAACAATCCACTGGTTTCATTTACTTCTCCTCCTGCACTGTTGTGCAATTTTTTTACTTTACAATCCAAAATTACTCTGCTGCATAAAAAACGCCTTTTTCATTACAGACCCAAAAATATATTCATGCACCTCTGTGCATTCCTCCCTGCAATACAAAGTTTAATCTCTGTGTTTTTACGGGTGCTGCAGACCCTCTGTTTCATTCTCTTTTACAAGCTGTATGATATTTCAGATATTTCAATCGCTGCCACGAACTAAAACTTCACATTCTCCCCGTGTGCAAAAAGAAAACTCTATGACATGGAGTCAACTCTCCTACCATTACATTTTCGAAAATAATAAAATAAAAAAAATTACATTAAATTTTGCCCATACTCCATATTAACTGACTATTATGGGCCGTAAGAAAAAACATTTAATATTTCACCAAAACATGTAATAGAATTAAACATAAGTATGGTCCATAGTTTACTCCATGCTTCATTTAATGTTTAATCAGACCCCCGTGTACTTTCCTTATGATCAGACGGCGGACAAACTTGCCTTTAATCCCAGGGCGAAGGATGGATATCGGAAGACTTTTCTGACAGTACTTTAAACCATCGTGCAACTTTGTTAAATCAACGGCGGTAATTGCTGGAGGTAAATCAACGGGTGTAAATGATATCGGAAGAGGTGAGATGGGTGAAAGATACCTTCCGAAAAGTGTCAGGTGCTTATGTCATGCCAGCATCACAGTTGGAGAGTTGTCAGTATCGGACCACTATGTCCGGAAACCACTTCAGGCAGAAAGGTGGTGCGATATGATACTGGCGGTTTAGATTTGATGTGGTGGTTTTCTGCACCGTTGACTGCTGACCCGTGCGCGGGCAGTGAAATTATAATTTTAACATCTTATTCCTCTAATACTTACCCAAAAGACAAGGCGAAAAGGCGAAGAGTTGTCAAGGTGCACGGTGACAACTGTTTGCAGTTATTGTTTGCGATCTTTTCAAAATTACAGACTTAAATTATGTAAACCCTAGTTCGTTGGCACGCTATGTACCTTTTTTACAGACTTAAATTATGTAAACCCTAGTTTGTTGGCACGGTATGTTTTGACGCTCGTTTTCTCCAGGGCCACAAGACGCTCTCTTTCTCAGTTCTGCTAGAGGCTTCTTCTCTACATGATCGGTGTGCACATATCTTCACACAGAACGCAGCAGCTGCGATCGCTGTCCGAATGATGGAGAGGGTCAGTACAATTAATCTGCCATTTCGAAATGATTCTTTCGACTGTTGCGAACTCTGGCTCACGACGTTCCCATAGTTGCATCTTTCTGGTTCATGTATATTTTGGGCACACACAGAACGGAAATTCAAATTCAAAATCAAATGCGCAGTAATGGAAGTTCTAAAATAATTTAAATTGGGTGCGGCGGTAATGAAATTTGAAGCTCCACCTAAAGAGCAAATGCGACACTAACAGCAAAGTGGAAACGGTGAAATAACATCGTCGTCAACCGAGAACATAGTAACCGGAATCGTTGATCGATGGCGTCGTAGCCTGTGGAAATCGTTTGTGTTTCACGGTCATTGGAAAACAATTCTTGGGAAAATTAGTCGCCTGGGTAGACCACTCCTTATGCAACTAAAAACAAACACGTTGTTGTTGTGAGTATAACTACACTTGCGCATAATGGATTGTTGGAATTCACCATTAAATTATCTATGATTAGAATCCACCAGAGAGGTTTTTGGATAAAATAATTGATAAATATATTTAAATTTAAGTTTTTTTTTATTAATTATAAATTTGGCTATCTTCTTGTAATAAAATTTAATAAAATACTTGGTTGAAAGATTAGAAAAGTGGTTTTCCTCTTTCACGAATTTCATCTTTGCTTATTAACAATTCTAAGATCCAGAACTTTTATTCCCCTCATACTTACCCAAGCTAGAAGGCGAAAAAGCGAAAAGTTGTCACCCGTGCATGGTAACAACGGTTTGGAATTTACCCGCAGTTCTTGTTTGCGAAGAGTTGTCATACATACTTTTCAACTTGCATATCTCTGGCATGGCAACATCCTCATCATTTGTTTAGTCATTGGAATAATGAGCGAAGAAATGCTGAGGATGTCACCAGCCGCAGATTGCAGTTGTCCATCATGAGGCTTCAGATTTAGGGAAACAGAAATTCCCTACAAGTTACCACCCATCGGACTTTTACTTGCTTACTGGAATTGGAAATCCAATTGACGCTCTTTTTATTGCAATATTTCGTAGTTGCAGTTAATTCAGCACCCCACTTAACTCTCCCTCTACTACCTGATATTTGGAGTATAACTCCATGCGTACCCTATTATTGATGTCAAGCTTAAATGAACTCCAGTGGAGTGCAATTCCAACTTATTGTGGAACTACGTGGTGTGGGTGGAATTAACCTTCTATTCGGGGCATAGTTTGAATCATCATGCATATTCGAATTGAATCATCATCATGCACGCATGCGCTGCCACGTCAAACACAGAAACTACCGTATAACTTGAGTTAATTTAGAACATAAATTCCAACTTATGTTGGTTCAGAGCATACTTTGAATCACCATCTGAATTTATTTCGTGCATGCGTATTCGAATGCATGAACTACCATCGAATGCAACTCTTGACGATGTTCTTGAGGTGGAGTATAATTTGAGTTAATTATGCTGATGTGGATTAATCTTCTATTTAGAGCATACTTTGAATCATCATTCCAATCCCAACTGATACTTTGGAATCAGTGCCATGCATGTAAAAAAATCAATTTTAAATAATATTAGGATAATAAAATTATTAAAATATTATATATAAAATATTAAAATAATTAATTTTTTTTATAAACCATGAAAATTTGAATTTGTGTTGTAGATTAAAAAAAATGTTATATAATATATTATGGATAAATTACAACTATACCAAAATGTTGATGATGAAAGTTAATCATAAATATGTATTAATTAAAACACTTAACTTTAATATATATATGGTTGTGGTACACAAACACGATTCATAAACAACTTTGCGAATAATAAGTGTCAAACTTGCATATTCTCTCCAATAATGAGTGAATGGGGCAGATTTCAGTTGTCATTGGAGCAATATTTCAGATTTATTAGAAGAAATATTAAAATAATAGCCATCGTGTAAAAATACTAACCTAATGCAAAATACTAAACCTCTCTAAAAAAGCCCTCAAGTTCTGGTTAATTTATCTCTTTCTCACAAAACATTTCTAATTAATTTTTAATTCCAAAAAAATAATAACAAAATCTATTTTTTTTCCATTTACTTGACAAAATATTCGGAATGTATCCTATTTAAATATCTCTGAATTCAAAATAAAATAGCAAAAATATATAATACTCATTCGCTATACTATTTGAATATTTTAGAATTAGAAATAAGATAACAAAAATATATAATACTTATTTACTATACAAGAACAGATACCTCAAGTGCATAACTATTGCATATTTGTAAGTGCCAAAACTTGGACTATAAAGATTTTATTTATTAGATGGTATCTTAGCATGTGGGTGTGATGATTTTGTTTTTGATTTCCTTTGTTGCTAATGTGGAAATGATTTAGTTGTTTCTAATTTGAAATGTAAGTTACATTAGGGATACAATGTCTGAAAAAAAAGTACATCTGCCATACTAGTGGTGAAACAAGATGATAAGTTAATCTTGTTGAAGATATCCAGTGTCCCCACAAATCAAGGGGAAGGTATGGATCCTTTTGGAGCTTTTCCTAGCTTTAACCCTTTCACTTCATATCTATGGTTTCTTGTACGCAATTCTTTTGAAAATATTGAGTTTCCTTTCATATTTTCTTAATTAAAAATACTTTCTCTTCCATTTCGTAAATGAATTTGGGTCCCACTCAATTTCTATCTTTTAACATCTCCTAGCTTAAGGGAGTGCTGAAGGGTCTATATTATAGTACAATAGCGTCCATACCAATATTAATAATAAAATTACCTTATTATGATGGCTTAACTGACGTAGATCTATTTATGCATGAATTTGAGTGTGAATTCCCTGAGGACCACTGGTTTCAAGCACCGGATTTAGCGCTATGTGCTATGCCTCCATGATGGTAGGGTACGCACAAAGATAGTTTTGCAAGATAGAGGGATTACAGGTGTGTGATGAAGTTACGGTTTGGGCATCCTAATAGAAGAATGTGTATGGGGAAATCGATCAATTTGCAAGAGGATACGAACCAACAAAAATTGAACACAAACGTAAGGGAGATGCAATGCCAATATGATGAGGTCAGGGTGACTGCATACGCCTTAGCACCAAATCCGTCCCTTGTTAAGTTACGGGAAGGAAAGAAGCTATTGGCATACGTTAGGTGGGTAGCTTTGTTGGAGGGTGTGCAGGCTCAATTTCCTCCTCAGTGCCTTCATCCTCATTTTCATCAACAATCAGGTTGTCCAGGTCTTCCTCATCAGTTTATATGGTAACGACTTTCCCATTCACATCCATCGTCAGCTTGGTGTGCAACGGGTTTCACAGGGACACATGTATGGGAACCATCGCTTGTTTGTCCTTCTTTGGTCTTGGTGTGCACGGTGATTTCAGGATTTCTACCACAATCTTGACACCTTCCGCGGCATCCCCACAGTTAGGGCTAGAACAACCCCTTCAACGATGACCCCCGTTATTTCCATAACTTCCTCAACTACTACCATCGTGTCCGTCCAGAAATATATCACTCACGAACTTAGGGGCTCAATAAACACTTGACACAAGACAAATAGGGTTATGTTGAATAAATCAATTCGCAAATGACCAAGTGTTGTTTGTTGGGTAGCCCTTTGTAATTTATTGCGCCTTTTGAATTTGAATTTGATCGTTCCTCCAAATTTGGTTCAATAATGCTCCCTTGGCGGCAGATTTTCGCAAATCTTGCCCATAAATTGCATCTTAAATGCCTCTCACCCACTCCATTTGGTCTCAAGTCGAACATTGCATTGTGAATAGAGACATTAACAGTCTCTTTCTGGCCAACCCATGTGGCAGAATGGCCCCCCTTCTACAACCATGGACCCTGTGACTCTTTGCTTCTGTGCGTAGCTCCAACATCGCACAACTCCTGGGTAGAGTAGTTTTAAGTCCCACACCTCCTTTCAACTACTTGGAGTGCTAAGACTATGCATCCCCCAGCTAGTCAGGTGGCTGTGCCACCTGTATATGATTTCTTCCAATCATCCATCATTCTTCCTGGAAAATACCCACCTTTTATCATTACTAGCGACGTCATGCACCTTATCATCTGCAGTGTATCACCTTAGTTAATTTTCTTAGTAATACGCAGTCCAAGCCAAGGCATCAAACCAATCAATTCATGACGATAGTCCTCAAAATTGTAAGTGTGATCATGTTCATCCTATCTTATCACCTTGGTTTCCTTATCGAGAAAATCTTCCTTTATCCCATCCTCTAGCCTCTTGACTTCCGCTTCCACTAGAGCGCTTTCCTTCCTTAATCAGACCCTTTCTTTCATAAGTTCATAGAGCCTAAGACCATTTTCCTAAATCTCTTCATCATGTTCCATGTCTTCTTCTTCCATTTCTTTTATCTACCCAGTCCGTCCTCCTAGGGAACATCTACCCTTCATATCCCATGGTGCTATTATATGTGAACTAGGCCTACGGTGCTCCATTAGGAGTACATTGGTTACTCCACAACCTAGCCTCGACGTCATCTATTGTGTCAGTTTCTTGCATGTCGCTCTATATGTCCATAGGAATTCTTGTACACGTAGGTCCCAATCACTTTGTCGCACGCTACATGCCTTGTTCAAAGCTTCACACACTTCGCCACATCCCTCCGCATGGTTACCCTTCTACGCAATCATCTTCTGTTCACCATGTTGCTCCCTTTTGAGGAGCTTTTTACATTTCTACCCTCCCAACACCTGCACATGGACCATATCAATCAACGCAAAGTTCACATGCTTTTGCGTAGGTTGTTTTCCATATGCTCATACCCATCTGGACAAATGCACACAAGGACTATCACATCCCTGATATTTATTTGTCAATCGCAGTATAGGCTTCCCAAACCATGCATGTATCATCCTCCGACATGTGCACCAATCTCCAAAGCTTCCTTGGTGTGTACCCCACCACCTTATGGGTGTACCATGCAGTACCGATTTCAAAGCCTCAAAGCACTGCTGTTCTAGCACCTTGCTTTCAAATTTGTTTAGGAAATCATCTACCACTTAACCCATCATATGTAGGAAAATCCATTAATTCCATTGATACATAGTGCAATGACCTTGTCATCATGTTACAGTTCAGCGTGGTTACCTTGTGCAATTGGTTCTGCCATCGTTCTATTTCTTCATCAAAATCTGATGTACAAGGGCTTTCACACTCCCATTAGATTCGTCCATCCATGGTTGGGTTCACCCAGTCTTGTTCTCACACAGTTATCTTGTAGATGCAATCTAGATTTTCATTGCTCTCATAGTTGCAAGCTGGCTAAATGTAACATGATCCTTCTGTAGGGTCCAATGGTACAACTACACGCAGAGACTTGTTCTCAAAAATCATCTTGCACTTCTTTAGATTTATTACCCCATTCATGTCAGTGGCCTAATCTATACCTAATAGCGTAGGGGTAAGGGTTGTTGTCATCAACAATCTCTATCACTTCAAAATTTGCTATCACACTCACCCCTTCGATATTTATAGTGACTCCCTACAATCTTGCGATAAGTAGGATTTTATGATGGTTCGCAATTCGCAACTAGATAGGAGACCATTGCAGCATAGGCCTCCCCATGCACTCCCATGTTTGCTTTGGCATAATGTTTGCGTCTGATCCCATGTCCATAATTACTTTATCCATCTCATATTCTCTAATTTGCAAAGTCAATCTCATTTCTCTTCCTGTCCTCATTGCATGCTTTCCAACCTTCTTGACTACGCGTGGTTCACATGGCGCGGTCCCTATGCATCTATTAATGAGTTGTTGGAGCCTTTTACAACCTTGTTGTCGTGCAGTAGCTTCATGTATATCTCCAGGAACATTTTGAGCATTGATGGGTCCATGTCTGGCTCCACCCTTTCTTTACTTCCTGAACTGGAGGCCTGAGTGAAGCTCTCCCTAGCTTCCATGAAGGTTTCCTTGGCCTGCTCCAAATCAAACTTTAGTTCTTTCATTGGAGCCTTGCAAACCCAAGTACGCTCTTCAGGTTGCATGCCCTTGTCATCCCCTATCATAATTCCACTTCATACCACAATATTTACATTGGGGTCTTTCTCGTGCAGCCTAAACCTCATCATTTGCAAGTTCTGAGTCTGGGGAGGTTGGAGTGCTCCTTTATCACGCAACCTTACTATTAGTGTGAGACAATCCTCCATATTATGATCAAACAATGTACAATACAAGAATGATGGTTGTGTCAGATTCATACATTCGTGGGCATAATGTCCTAACCCTCCGTAATTGTAACATACAAAATTTTCACGACCTCTTCCCGGTCCTCCTCCAACTCGACCTCTTTTGCACCACTGAAATCTGGTTCGCACCATCCCTATGTTCTGGTCAAGGGGCCATTTTTTGGCCTAAACTTTGTAGGTAGGTGTTTGATCCATCATCAGCTCATAACTTCTACAAGTGTGCTCATCATGACCTACTGACCTATAGAAATTATAGAACAACTGCTGCAAATTCAGTGTGTACTTCTGTAATAAGTAACAGTTATCTATAGCATACTTTCCTCCTGTCTGATAAATCACATACCATAATGCAATTGCCTTTCTAGGTCCTTTTTGTGCCTCTTGCCTTAGCGACATTGGTCCAACTACCATGAGGTAATTCGTAAACACTGAGCAATGGTCCTTGTCATGTCCCTGACCCTTGCATTTTACACACCATACTTCTTTGTGCACCTCTGGGCGAACTATACTGTCTTATTTCAGGCTCTACATCTCAAGGCATAAGTTCTTCAGCTACATGTGAATCTACTGAACTCCTAGGTTAGGATCCTGTATCAGAGTTTCATGCAGCCTCATTGCGGTCTCTAATGCTTCAGTTTGAATTGTTATTCTTTGTTGTGACAACATGTTCCTTAGATGCGATACTAGCGAGGCTACAAACCATGCACAGTATTCTCCATCTGTCAGGGTCATGTTGGCTTCACGAACAATACATTTCAGCGTTCGATCCAACTCCCAAGGATTCTCTCCTGGTAGCATCATGATTTCTTTGAACCTAATTATTGACTGCGCTTCTGATTTTGGCTTGCAAAATTCCTTAGTTAACACGGCTTGAACCTCTCTGATTCCTACATTTGGATGATCGCTTGAGTGCTTAATATATGAGGTCAATGCATGATCCTACAGGGCACTTACCAATGTAGCTTTCTTGATCACATCAGCTGTCACTCCTTGTGCTTCCCATATATCTTTTACCATGAACCAAAACTGGTCTGGATCTTCATTTCTGACTCCTTTGAACACTGACGACTTTATTGAGCTCGCCACATTACAACGTGATGATGGTGGAGGTGGGGTGGGTGAGGATGGAAGTGATGGTGGCGAAACTAGAGGCGGTGTGGGTGGAGGTGGTATGCGTGGAATCCTCTGCCTTATCAAGTTGATCACAATGAGTGGAGATACCTGCATGAGCTCTTCCTCCTCCATTCATGGAGGTGAGATCAGGGGGCTAGTTTCTAGCTCTGTATTTCCTTCATTTTTGTAAATTCTTCCACTTCATGTAGTGACGAACATCAATGTAACCACATAATCCATTTTTTCACACAATAGCATCTTAGTCCAGTTTTCGAAGACTTAACGTACTTACCTTGCGGTCCTTTGAGGAAGTGTCACTCTACCTCGCTGTAGGTGATTGAAGTGTCTACCAAGAATTTAGTAATGAATCCTCCTATAATTCGATCAAGCCAATGATCAACAACCCGTACGATATTATCCTCTTATTTTTCCAACCTTCTTATAAACTTTGGGTCCACACAATAGGACTATCAAGCCTGCACCTTCCTCGGATATCTGCTAGCTTTGTGATCCACTCGTACATCTTAGTGGGGAATGACGTGAAGAAAATTTTGTGGATCTCTATATACAGGGAGTAGTCTAACCCCTCTTCTTTTGTTAGTTGCGAATTCTTGTTCTCCTCTGCTGCAAACTCGTGAATTTTCCTGTCAATCCAATCTTTGATTTCCTTCTTAGTTGAATTCCAGTGATGCAACATCAGACATCCCTAGGTAGATCTTGGTCCCGACAATGGAACCATTTGTTAGCTTGTTGGGGTTGACCCAAGTTCAAACTTAATTAGCCAAACAAATCCCTATACTACTGGCCCTTTCGGCAACAGTCTGCAAAGCATGGACTGAGGTCTCACCTGAAGTAGTATGGGAGGGAGCTAGAACTAGGTTTCCGCACCCTTGAGATGTCTGAGGGTTTCAGCTAGTCTAACTATTCATTCCTATGCATAGTTTGCTTCATGCACTTTCTAGGCCTTCGCACCTTGATACACTACCTTAGCATAGCCCTAACCAAGGACTGTGGAGCTTCTGAATAGTTGGAACAACACTCTGTGCTATTCCCTTAAGGCACACTAGAGATCGTACTTAGCTTCTTACAAAAACTAGCTACCTTCACATAAATAGGTGCCTTATATTAGACTTATTGATTCAACACATTCATATAAGTTCGTGTAAATAAACAGTGCACTTGCATTTTATACCAAATCATACAACAAAACAGGAAAAGATACACATAAATATGGTAAACTTCTCTTTATTGATTTTTCAAATGGCTACAGACTTGACCTGCCCTGCACACTCAGCTCCAGAGACTTCTCCTACTCTACAACCCAAAGACGCACTTTTCCCTTCAACTCAAGCACTTAGACTCATCATTATTTCATTCATCATTATCTTTTCTTCCTTAGAGCCTCACTCTATTTATACAATCCCATGGTCTGGTAGGTATATCAAGCCAATATTACATTACAAAAACTAGGGCGGACAACCATGTGACTCTATTATGACTTCACGCTCCATGCCCTCAATTCGTGAAGCTTTTACAAAAGACATGGTCAAAAATTTGTCTTTAATCCCCAAAACATGCCTCAGGGGGATTCCATGGCCAACATGGATACTAAGAACATGACCCCTATTAGTGTTAGTGGGCAATGTCTTGCTTCTTATTTCGCCATGATATTCACTTGATGTATCACTTGCCTAAGCCAGAGGAATATATGGATTTAGATTTCTATGTGGTCACCAACTAATTCATAACCATGGATGTTATCAAGACTTAGTGAAAGTTGTTAGGATATTCCGACACATAGGAAATAGTTAAGTTCAACTTGGTCTAGTATAGAGTTAGGTATAGAGTTAGGTAAAGTGTGTTTCTTTACCGTTGTACATTTTGTAACTTACAATCCGACGGTCATGATATGTAGTGATCCGACGGTTCATTCTCTCCTCGGTATACCGACACTTGATC
>APFE031582008.1:99545-155872 GCA_000404065.3 Pinus taeda
GTTATGTTCGAGGTACAATACAGTTTGGGATTTATTACAGTGCCAAAGCAACTCCTCTATTAGTTGGTTTCACTGATTCTGATTGGGCTGGTGACCCTGATGATCGGAAGTCTACTGCCGGTTATGTCTTCACTCTTGGTTCAGGACCTATTACATGGGCTTGTAAGAAACAGGCTGCCATTTCTCTTTCGTCAGCAGAAGCAGAGTATCGTGGTGCCCTGGAAGCTAGTAAGGAAGCCTTGTGGCTTCGTCAGATCCTATCAGAATTTGGCTTTGAGCAGCAGCATCCGACTACACTTTGGTGTGATAATCAAAGTGCCATTCAGCTTTGCAAAGATCCAGTTCAGCATCAGCGCAGCAAACACATTGAACTTCACATGCACTTCATCAGAAACCTCATTCATGACCATGTTCTTGAAGTGCAATATTGTTCAACAGATGATCAGGTTGCAGACATCTTCACAAAGGCTCTCACAGAGGCGAAGTTCACTAAACTTCGATATATGCTTGGAGTTCAGGCAGTTGTCACTAAGGGGGGATAGGCTCTAGTGCCTCCTTCCTTCTCCTATTGTGTCATATTTGTAAATCCTTCAATCCTATCCCAAGTTGTTCTTAAGGGGGGATGTTAGGATATTCCGACACATAGAAATAGTTAAGTTCAACTTGGTCTAGTATAGAGTTAGGTATAGAGTTAGGTAAAGTGTGTTTCTTTACCGTTGTACATTTTGTAACTTACAATCCGACGGTCACGATATGTAGTAATCCGACGGTTCATTCTCTCCTCAGTATTACCGACACTTGATCTGTGGCTTGACACCCGATTGGTCCATGAATTCTATTTAAAGCGCATGGAGGGTCATTTGTAGGTTCACCGTACATGAGAGAAGATTATGTAAATTTTCATTCTTTTATTAATAAATTTCCTGTAGTAGCCACGTTGGCACAGGCCGTGGACTGTTTCCCTCTCTGAGAATTTTAACCACGTCAAAATACTGGTGTATTGATCTGTGATCTGTTTGTGAGCGGTGTCCTTTTGGTGTTCTGTCTGAGGAACTTACCCTGTAAATTCCTACAAAAGTGTCAGCTAAGTTCCACCAGACACCTAGTAATATTTACAGGACTATATCTCTTAGAAATTTGTTCTAGTACCTAATTGTGCTATGTCTCCTAATATATGGATGGAAGAGTATTCGAACCTTTCCTAAAGGCTAGGTTTACATGTTTCATTAGATTGTCACCAAGGGTAAGGTATTCAATTGGTTATATAGTTTGGCTCAACAACTTAGTATTAATGAGAAAAATTCCAAGAAACTTCCTAAGGTCAAGCAAACCAAATTCTACATGTTTGGATACCTATTGGATGATATATGTGCTCATAATTATTTTCCTAGCATGAGATAGAAATGGACACCCAAAGAGCCTCTTGTTGATATTTATTGCAAACTTCTTTCAGAGTGTAGATACAAAAGAGTTAGGGAAATGTTGGTTGACCACTTCGTCAAAGTTTTCTACAAGATGATCTTTGAGGCGGAACCCCCCTACATTTCCCGTGAGGTGATGGACCGAGTATAAAAGCTTGTCTATTAAATTTCCTCACCAGATGACACTTACCGTAGGTTCTTTGAATACCAAAAACCATCACATTTCTTACGAAGCTATACCGTGGATAAGTTTTTCATGCATGAGATTTCATATCATCTTGCCACAAACTTATCAACTATACATTTTAACCTTGTATAGAAATTTCCTGCAGAAAAATTCAAAAAACAAAAAATAAACACTCACGAGAATATAAACCAAATACATAGATATTTTACCCTAGCTCCCAAACTCGTGAATTTTAATGTTACAATTCATATATATACATGTCGAAGCATTCAAAAACCCCAATCCATTAACCCCGGATTAGCACATAATCACAATTCCCTTCACCGTATCTACAAAATACCATGGGGAGAAATTTATGCCCAAAACCATGTAAAGAACCCATGCACAAAACTATAGGTATGTCTTCCAACGTAATATAGGGTCCAAAAAACCAATTCTTGGGGCATATCCCTAGACATTGTGCAGGGGCGATACCACCCCACCATGACTAGTCATGGAAATAACATAACCCACACCCAACATTCTCGCACTTGTTGTTTTCTTTTCCACATAGGATGTTATATGAGATCTTATTCATTGGTTCATCCTTGTAATGCCAATTGTTTCTCTACACCAAGAAAACTTCTTAGTGCTAACAGACTTCATCAATGCATCTACAACATTCTTCAAAGTGTCCACCTTTACTAGCAACACCTTTTTTCCTCAACCATATCCCTCAAAAGTGATACTAAACATCAATGTGTTTTGTCTTTGAAGAATAAGCAAGGTTCTTTTCCAAGAAAATTCCACTTTGGTTGTCACAGTCTATCCTTAAATCTCATTATACTAACCCCATACATGAACAAAATCTCTGCAAACAAACTGCATCTGTGACTACATGAGTGGATTCCATGTATTCTGCCTCTATAGTTGAAAATGCTACTACGTTCTGTCTCTTTCTCATCCAATAACTACACCGCCAAATAGGTTAAACAGATACCCACATGTAGATATTTTCTGATCCAAATATCCAACCCAGTCTGCATCAAAAAAGCCATGGATGTCCAAAACTATGTTGAATTGTGGTCTTGCTTGGTAGCTTAGACCATAATCACTAGTGCCATGCAAACACCTAAAAACCTACTTCAATGTTGTTGAATGCTTCTTCCCTAGTTTTGACATAAACCTGCTCAATACTCTGACTTCATGAGAGATTTTTGGTATAGTACAAACCATTCCATACATCAGACTACCAACTCCACTTGAGTATGGATCATGGTACATGTCTTCTTCCTCTTATTGTGCCTTGGGACATTGTTCAACAAATAACTTTACACCTACATTAATAGGAACCTTCACCAGTTTACGATACTTCATATTAAACCTTTGCAATATTGTCTCGACATACTTCCTATGGTTTAGCCATATGTTCCTCTTCAAATCCTGGATAATTTCTTTGTCATTTCCAATCAGCAACAAATCATCCACATACAAAACCAAATAAATAACACAGCCACCAATTAATTCAAAATACACACAATGATTCACTTTGCTTCTAGTGAAGTGAAGTCCTTGTATATATGTATCAAATTTATGATACCACATCCTTGGTGATTATTCTAACCCATAGAAACACTTTTTTAACCTGCATACTAGTCCTTTCTTTCCCTTCCCCACAAATCCTTCAAGTTGCTTCATGTAAATCTCTTCTTCTAGATCCCCATGAAGAAATGTGGTATTCACATCCATATGTTCTACCTCAAAATAAAAAGCAACAATAATAGATAAAAGTATTCTAATAGAATCTACCTAGGCAACAACAGAAAAAATATCACCAAAATCAATTCCTGACACTTGGGAATAACCTTTTTCTACCAACTGAGCTTTGTATTTCTCCACCTCACCTTCTGCATTAATCTTCCTTTTAAACAACCATTTTATTCCATGGGGTTCCTTCCATCCAACAACTTCACCAGATTGCAAGCTTTGTTTTTTTCCAAATATGCCATTTCACCAACCATAGTCTCTTTCCAGATTTTTCCATCCTCTGAATCTACAACCTCCCCAACATTTATGGGATCATCATCAGTAATATATAAAGCAAAATTTTAACAAAAAGAATATGAACTATACCTTTCCATATGTATTCTTTCTCGAGCTGATTGTTGGGTTGTGTTATATTCTTTCCATGACTAGCCCATGTAGTTAACCGACAGGTTAGAGGGTGGTCGGAGCCCCCCCTTCATTGTGCCAATTGCATAGCGAGGAGGGTCACAGGGTGTTTGAGGGGTGCAGGTGACCCCACTCTATGGGGTTAGGGGCAATGCCCCGGAAAATGTTGTTTTTGAACCCTATATTAGGTTGGGTGAACCTACCTATGTTTTTGTGCATGATTTTTTGCACATGGTTTTGGGCGCAATGGTTTTCAGTCCATGGTATTTGACGCTTTGGCATGTATAAATATGTATTATAACATTGAAGGGAACATAATGAAAAATCAAGTTGGTAGTCTCGGTTTTGGGATCTAGGGAAAAATCTCTCTTTATGTTTTATGCTTTATGCTTTATCTCTCTTTGGTAGTCTCGGTTTTGTGTTTTATGTTTTATGCTCTCACATTATTTAGTTTATGTGTTTTAGAATTCATATGCAGGTAATTTCTGTATGGGGTTAAAACCTACATTTGGTACCAGACTTGTTTTGGCTTCAAGGGGATGCCTTTGTTGCTAAGGGTTTTGCTCGAGCTTATGGTATACCGTGTTTAGTGGGAGATCTACGAGATCGATTCTAGTAGTAAAAGAAGATTGCCAGCAGTGGAAAGATAGAGATCGAGAAATTTAATGGTCAGAGTTTTCAGTTGTGGAAACTCAAGACAGAGGATTTTTTGGTGGATAAAGATCAGTGGATCGAAGTAGATCTACGTACTAAACCAATGGGAGTGTCTGATGAAGAATGGAAGACGTTGGATTGAAAGGAAAAGAGCACAATACAATTGTGTGTCTTAGATTCAATACTGTTGAATGTATCAAGGAAACCTACGACAAAGGATTTGTGGGACAAGTTAGGGACTTTGTAACAATCTAAGTCTCTGGTGAATAAACTGTTCCTATGGAAAAAGTTGTATAACCCGAGGATGAAAGATGGAGACTCGGTCATAGAGAATTTGAACACATTTAATACTATGGTAAGTGAGTTATTATCTATTGATATTAAAATTTTAGATGCAGATAAGTGCATCAGTTTGATGTGTTCTCTACTAGATTCACAGGATAGTTTGGTTATTGCAATAGGTAGAAATGCATCTACGTTGCAATTTGATAAAATAGTCTCAACCTTGCTAACGAAGGAGATGAGACAGAAAAATATGGAGAGCCAAAATGGTGATGCCTTGTCTGTACGAGGACGATACTAGAACAGAAACAAAAATAATTCATCGAGTGGGAGATCTATGTGTTGGAAATGCGGAAAGGAAGGGCACTACAAAAGGGATTGTAAATGTAAAGCTCTTGATAAAGGAAAGGGATCTGATGATGCTCCTTCTGCATAGGCATAAACGACCTTACATAAAGGTGGGGATGTGCAATTTGCTTCTTCAATTACACATGTAGATCATGAAGCATGGTTGATTGACTCAAGTGCATCCTTTCACTTCACTCCCCATGGAGAATGGTTCTGTGAGTATGAGAAATACGATGTTGGTGATGTCTTCTTAGGGGATGATAGGAAGGCAAAAGTCATTGGTCGCAGAAAAGAAAAGTTGAAGTTGCAAGGGGAAGGGTTAGAACACTTCCGGGTGTTCTGCATATTCCTGCATTGGCAAGAAATCTGATTTTTGTTAGCAAGCTAGATGATGCAGGGATAAAAACATTGTTCGAGAAGGATACCTACAAGATGGTTCAGGGAGCATTGGTATTGATGTGGGGATTTGGGATTGGAACTCTATACGAGCTACAAGGTAGCACTGTTGTTGATGGGTGAAACAGTTTCATGGTTACTCAAAGTGGAGAAGAAAATCTAGTGGTATCTGGAGAGAAGACCATGTTGTGGCATCAAAGGCTTGGACATATTGGGGAGAAGGGCCTTCAAATACTTCATGGTAAAGGTAAGGTAGAAGGTATGAGAAATAGCTCTCTGGATTTCTATTTCTGTGAAAACTGTGTATATGGGAACCGAAATTGGGTGAGTTTCCCCTCTAGTGGTAAGAGAGTGAAACAAATATTAGAGCATGTGCACAATGATGTGTTTGGACCTGTGAAGGTTCCATCACTGGGTAAGTATGTGTAATATGTATCATTTATAGATGAATTCTCAAGGAATACATGGATATATTTCCTTAAGAAGAAATATGAAGTCTTTGACATGTTTAAAGAATTTAAGGCTCTAGTGGAGAACCAAACAGAGAAGAAGATAAAGGTGTTGAGGACAAATAACGGTGGAGAGTTTTGCAGTAAGGAATTTCAATAATTATGTAAGAAGTGTGGTATAGCACAACATAAGACTACTCCATATACACCTCAACAAAAGGAGTTGCAGAAAGAGTGAACAAGACATTGATGGAAAGGGAAAGAAGCATGCTTAGTGGTGTCGAGTTAGGACAAGAATTCTGGGCAGAGGTGGTGGAGACTGCATGTTACTTGGTCAACATATCACCTTCATCAACATTCGAGGATAAGACTCCATAAGAGGTATGGATTGGTAAGAAATCTTCTCTTTCACATCTGAGTGTATTTGGGTGTGATGCATATGTACATGTTCCAAAGGAGAAAAGAACAAAGTTTGATAGTAAATATGAAAAGTGCATCTTTATTGGGTATAAGTATGGTTTAAAGGGTTATAATATTTGGAACCCAGTGACAAGGAAGGTTTTGTACAGCCAATATGTGGTGTTCAGAGAGGTAAAAGATGTTATTAAACATGAAGTCCAACCAAAGGAACCTGAGAAGATAGAGTTTGAGCTTGAGGAGTAAGAATCAAAGTCTACAACAAAGGGGAAATCAGAAGATGAAAAACCACAAACTCCGGGTGTGAGAAGACCAATTCAAGAAAGGAGGTAGCCAAAAAGGTATAGTCCATATTCTTTCTGTTCAATTTTTTTTTTTTTTTTATCTATTACTAACGATGATCCCCAAAACTGTGAAGGAAGTAGTAGATTCAGAGGATGGAAAACTCTGGAAAGAGGCCATGGTTGATGAAATGGCATCTTTGCACAAAAAATGAGGCTTGGGATCTGGTGGAGTTCCCGGCTGGAAGGAAACCCATTGGCAGCAAATGGGTGTTCAAGAAGAAGACAAATGCAGAAGGGAAGGTGGAGAAATACAAAGCTCGGTTGGTAGCAAAAGGTTATTCCAAGGTGCCGGGAATTGATTTTGGTGATATTTTTTCTCCTGTTGCCAAGGTAACTTCTATTAGATTACTTTTATCTGTTGCTGCTGCTTTTGATTTTGAGGTAGAACAGATGGATGTGAAGACAACATTTCTTCACGGGGATTTGGAAGAGGAAATCTACATGAAACAACCTGAAGGCTTTGCAGTGAAGGGTAAAAAAGAAATGGTATCCAAGTTAAAGAAGTCACTGTATGGGTTAAAACAAACACCAAGCATGTGGTATCAGAAATTTGATACATTTATACGGGGACTTGGCTTCACCAGAAGAAAAGAAGATCACTATGTGTATTTTAAATTAACTGGTGACCGTGTTATTTATCTGGTCTTATATGTGGATGATATCTTGCTGGTTGGAAATGACAAAGAAATTATCCAAGATTTGAAGACCCAATTGTCCTCCAAATTCGACATGAAAGATCTTGGTGCTACAAACTATATTTTGGGCATGGAAATTAAAAGACACCAGGCAAAGAGGAAGCTCTAATTAAACCAGAGTAAGTATGTCAAGACAATGTTGAAAAGGTTTAATATGCAGGATAGTAAACTGGTGAACGTTCCTATTCCTGTAGGTGTGAGGTTATTTGCTAAACAGTGTCCCAAGACACCAGAAGAGGAAGAGGACATGTCCCATGTTCCATATGGAAGTGCAGTTAGTAGCCTGATGTATGCGATGGTTTGTACTAGACCAGATGTTGCACATGCAGTGGGAGTATTGAGCAGGTTTATGTCAAAAGGAGGGAAGGAGCACTCGATAGCAGTGAAGCGGTTTTCAGGTATTTGTGTGGCACTAGTGTTTATGGTTTGTGCTGTCAAGGAAGACCAGGATTGGATAGAGTGTTTAATATGCATGGCTTTGCTGTTACAGACTGGGATGGAGATCTGGATCAGAGAAGATATACAAGTGGGTATGTGTTTAACCTATTTTGAGATGCAGTCATTTGGATAAGTAAGAAACAATTTGTAGTGGCACTATCAACTACAGAGGCAGAATACATGGAAGCCACTCATGCAAGCAAGGAAGTAGTTTGGTTGCAGAGATTGTGTTCAAGTATGGGTTTAGTACATGGAGCTATAAGGATAGACTGTGAAAGACAAAGTGCAATTTTCTTGGCAAAGAGCCTTGCATATCATTCAAAGAAAAAGCACATTTGTGTTTAGTATCACTTTGTGAGGGATATGATAGAAGACAAAAAATGTGTTGCTGGTAAAGGTGGACACTTTGAAGAATACAACAGATGCATTTACAAAATCTTTGAGCTCTAAGAAATTCTCTTGGTGTAGAGAAACAATGGGTGTTGCAGGGTTGGATAAATGACTAAGCTCTCTTGTGGCCCCCTGTGGAAAGAAAACAACAAGTGTGAGAATGTTGGGTTGTGTTATATTCTTTCCATGACTAGCCCATGTAGTTAACTGGCGGGTTAGAGAGGGGGCAGAGCCCCCCCTTCATTCCGCCAATTGCGTAGCTGGGGGGGGGTCACAATGGGTTTGTAGGGTGCAGGTAACCCCACCCTATGGGGCTTAGAAAATTTTGTTTTTGGACCTTATATTAGGTTGGGGGGACCTACATATGGTTTTGTGCATGATTTTTCACACGTGGTTTTGGACGCGATGGTTTTCGGTCCACGGTATTGGATGCTTCAGCATGTATAAATATGTATTGTAACATTGAAAGGAACATAATGAAAAATCAAGATGGTAGTCCCAATTTTGGGACCTAGGGGAAAATCTATGTGTAAATGTGTTTTATGTGTTATGCTCTTGCACTGTTTATTTTTTGTGTTTTAGAATTTGTATGCAGGTAATTTCTGTATGGGGTTAAAACCTAAACTGATGTTATCACAACTAGAGTTTGTGGCTCTTCATCCTCTGATTCTTCTTCTGCTGTAGAGTTTATTCTTTCCTCCTTTAGATCAAAATCTTTCTTCTCAGTTTACTTTCGTAGGACTTCATGTTTAATAAAATATTTCACCTATCTAAACGCCATATCTCGGTTGTACACAACCTTCCTATTGAGATGGGGTCACCTGAGCCAGTTTTGGGGTTAAATTAACCCAAGTTTTACTATATATTTTGCAGCTAATGTAAAGCCTCAGTGATTTGTGGATGTGGAGTGCGTAGATGGTTAAGAGCCAAAGGGGTTTTAGCCCCTTTTTTATGTACATTTTGAGTCACCTTTGAGACCCACCCATGGTCCATGGACAATGGGATTGTATAAGTAGGTGTGTCTTAGAGATTTTAAGGGAGATATCTAACATAATTATGGATATAATGGGTTAGTAAGAGAAAAGTGATAGCACAGAGAATTGGGTCAATAGGAGAGAAAGGTCTACAACTAAGCATGCAGAGGCTTGGGTAGAGTCTGCAGCTGAGTGCACGGACCCCTGTAGTTGAGTGAGTAGGGTAGTTTTGAGTCTGTCAAGTTTAACTAAATATCAATAAAGAAGACTACCGAAAAAATACTATACATATTTGTTTATCTCTGTTTACGATATATGTTGTCGATGAATAATGCGTTTATGAAATATTGGTTTGACAATGCATGATTCTAATGAATAAATGTTAAATCATATGCGCAAGTATGTTTATGTAATTTCACGAAGACTTGGATAAATTATCTAATTTTTATTAATAACATAATATTATCCATGCAAATTCTAATTTAGAAATGTTCTCCAATGCATGTAAGTGGATAGATTGACTAATACAGGTCCGTAAGGACCAATAGTAAACCTTCACGAAGGTCTAGAAGCTGTTTTAATAAAACTACAATGTCAAGCCCTAAGGGCTTATTGATCTATGCAAAGGAAGATTTGAGGCACTACAACACATCACACTTGTCTTTGGATGCAGAAACTTGGTTCTTGCATCCCCCCATACTACTTCGGGTGAGACTGCAACCTACGCTATGTGGGTTGTTGCCAAAAGGGTGAGTAGTGTAGGGATTTGTTGGTTGGTGCAACTAACTCTAAACCTGGGTTAGAACCCCCTAAGCCAAATATTCCTTAATTATGGGTTCCAAATCTTATAGCATTTTAAACCATCCTTATACCCAATAAAGATGCCCCTTTCAATTTTACTATCCAACATGGTTCTTTTCTCCTTTGGAACATGTAAAATGCATCACAACAAAATACCCTTATATGTGAAAGGGAGTGTTTCTTACCAATCCATACCTCATTTGGATTCCTATTCTCCAATGTTGGTGAAGGTGATCCGTTTTTCTGAGGTGGACTAGTTTTATGTTGTGCTATACAACAATTCTTGTAAAACCCTTCAAATTCATTCTTGTTAAACTCTCAACAATTATCTATCCTCAACAACTTCATCTTTTTCTCTGTCTAGTTTTCCACCACAGCCTTAAATTCTTTAAACCTATCAAAGACTTCAAATTTATTCTTGAGGAAATATATCCATGTATTCCTTGAGAAGTCATCTATAAATGATACAAAGCACATAGACTTACCTTGTGATGGAGCAAACACAGGTCCAAACACATCACTATGAAAAAGATCTAATATCCCTTTCATCCTCTTAGCACCTGTTATATGAGATTGATGATTATGAACAAGAGTATATCCCCTAGGTGATTGGCTAACTTATAACAACAGAGAGACAAGGATCATAATGATTTTCCTTAAAGTAAAAACACGATGGAGTGCGGCATACCTGGAATCCTTCACACACTTCACTCCTACTTTAGCTTGGAAGCTCAAATTCCAGTTATGAATGCCAAAATTAGAACTTGCACAATCACATAACATAAGCCAAGAAACTATGAAATCTATGTAGTATCATCTAGGTACTTCATTCAATAGATCAACATGGTATTGAAATAAGTGAAATAACAACTTCACATCTAGGAAAACACTAATATAAATGGAAGGATATTACAACCATAAGTAGAAGTTGACCTTGTAGAAGAGCTCCTCCAAGTTGTTGACTTGTCATTTCCTTGTTACAATATGCACCTCCAATCACCCTAAATGCATGAGATGATGACAACTCACTACAACAATGTAAGGGTAGACAAAATCTCTAAAATATAACCCCTGGCCACATAGAAGGTTAGGAATATATAGAGAAGTAGGATAAGTTCAGAGTTCTTATATAATTACCAATCTAGGGTAAGAGATCCACCTTTGATGGAGGGATAGGATCAAAGGATAAGTGGTTAAAAATAAAAAGTAGGGCAGGGTAGGATCCAAATGTTTTATCAAAGGTAAGTAGTTAAAACAACTTCTAGAATCTCCTAGAAGGGGAAGATTCTGGAATATTGATCATTATCTAGGATTTCTAGAACCAACACAGGTGCAAAGAAGAGCAACCTGCTAGTAACCAATGCATGGCACAATGGAGAAACATGTAGGTGAATGCACCCAATAGACTTACAAGGAGCATTGGTCCTCAAAATAGCTCATATGTTACATTTTAGGGCTAAAATTTTGGTCGATTACGGGAACATGCTTAGGGCTTTGTGAAAGGTGCTGATAAGGGGGGATAGGATGTTGATTGATCCCATTAGGATGCTCACTCATCAGATGTGACAAAATGGCCTATAATAGAATTCACCCTAAAGTGCAAAGTCATAGGTGATGACTGATGACTGAAGTGCTTTACCTTGTGACAACTCGAGAGGAAGGAAAACTGTTGAGCTTCATTTTTTACAATAAAATTACAATATGACATATTTGTTTGTTGAGGTAGGCATACCCATAATCATCTCATAAGCCAGCATAAAATGTAGAATGATCAAAAGAAGTGTCCACAGATGGAACTAGTGGACCCATGATTCGATGACTATCTATATGATCATGACCAAAATTAAATTGTGATCTTTGTATAAAGATTGAAATTGTAGCCCAGATGGATGAAACTAGATCTCGGGTCTTGTATCTCATTTACATGACCAACCAATGTAAGAGCCTAACCATGTGAATCAATGAGTTGGATTCGAACATGGTAGAAACCATATGATTACTGACCAATGATGTAGGTCGTTAACAAACACAAGAGAAACCACCAATGATCTTAATGGCTCTCATGGTACTATAGTACAATTCGTATGGTGTGAATAAATGAATCGATGTCCAACAACACACATAATCTTTCAGTTGAAGGCCATTGATGTAAACCTATCACCAAGAGCGAGGAAACTTGCCATTTATGTATGCAAGTTCCAAGGTACAAAAGGTGTGTTTCTAAGTAAACTTCCTCGATGATGGTATGATCTCTACAAGAAGTGATCCGTCATAGGAGGGCCTTGATCAATCCCCCATCATCGAAGCAAAACATGTATCATCATTGACATAAAATGATTAGAATGATGCTGGTATGGAACTATATTAGGAAAGGTAGACATGGAATGAAATATTTAGATTATTCAATAGAGATCAATAGGATGAATTCTCTTGAACACACCAAAGAAACTAAATGGAGTTGAAAACATTGACCTTGTTTTCAATTACTGGAAAATGTCTTTTCAATTAACCAAAGAGTAAATGAGCATAGACGTTTACAGTCATATTACAAGCCTCAAAATGACTCAAATCCTAAAACAAAGCCTCTCCATTAGAAAGTTTTGAAAAGTGTGCAACACGAAATGCTAAATTTAGGAAGTGCTAAAAATAGAACTGCTAAAAATAGCACTTCTAAAATAGCAGTTTGGCCAATGAGCATTTTGGCCACCTTGTGTGAGAGGTGAAATGGTTAAAAATAACATCTTATAAAAATAGAATTTTTGGGTCCCTTCCTATTTATAGCAATCCCTGGTCTATCTATAAGAAGTAAATTCGAATTTAGTCTTACCAGTAGTTTAAATATTAATTAATTAATTCTCCATGAGTTAATTAGTTAAGGAGAAACAAACTTGAAGTCTTGGCGAGAACATGCAATTATTTCTCCATTGATTAGGGAATGTGTCCCTGATTTACTCCATTGATTGAGGAATTAAGGATGAGTTCTATATTGAGAGGATCAGTGGACTTAGTTTAACTTACTCAAGTTCAGTTAGATTAATTTAACAAGTTGTTAAATTAATGAGATATAGTTTGTTGATGCTTGCATGCATGTGACAACTATTATATTAAGATAACTGTGTATTCACTCATGGATAACTGATGCATGTAAGTTTTGTCAGAGGCCCAATTGAGATCAGATAAGGGACAGTGTACTATCAGTTGGATGAATATTTTTCCGATAAAGGAAGCTCATCCATGATGAGGATTTATCTCCAAGTTTGTGCAGTTAGATTAGAGGTTAGTGAGTGTGTGAAGAGGCCAATTCGCATAGGTGGCAGCATTGGACCCCAAAGAAAATTTCACAAGGAAATAGGAGGTTTGGAGGATATAGGAGAAGGTTTCTGAGAAGCCTTTGACTGTCTATGAGCAGCAGAGGGATTCCAGAGAGAGCATGATAGCTTGTGAGTTGATTCTTTCTATAATCCGGACTATATTTCCACTTGTATGATAATACAGAGATGGGGTTTTAGGCAGGTGCTTTCCACGGAAAAATTATTATGTGTTACGTGTGATTGATTCCTTCTTATCAGTTATATGTGTTTTTATTGATGTTGCTCATGGTTGATTAAGCTTCCGATAAATTGTTTGTAGAATTAGATCAAGTGTTTTTCTTTAGTACATTGCATTTCCAGGTTGATCTACAGGTGGGAAATTTCTACATAGTATTAGAGCTAGCTGATTTGTAGAAAAAGTTCTACATGGTATCAAAGCTAGCTGATTTGTAGGAAAAATTCTACAAAATTCTACATGGTATCAGAGCACAGGTGATCAAGGAGAGAATAGTATAATGAGAGGAGATTTCAAAGTTTTGAGCTTTGGGTCAAGAGTTTGCAGAGAAGATCTGAAAATTTCTATACAAAATTTTCATAAACAAATAGGAGATTTGGATTCCTTGTGGAAAAATACCAAAAAAAAAAAAAAGCTAAATCAAAGTTCGGATGAGGGAGATATCACTAATTTAAAATCAGCTATTTTCTAGAAAATTTCGTGACAACAGCAAAGTGGAAATAGATTGGTGTGCTAGCCAAGAATCTATATGCACTTGAGGTACAAGATGCATGCAAAGCCTTGAGGAGCAAGGCAAATGTTAGGTACTTGGTGGTTGAGAGGGAGAGTAAATTACCTCTCAACATGCAGTGCCAGAAGAAGCCTTAGATGATTGTGGAGGAGCCACGATTGGTGCAGCAGATTCAGGAGGTTGTGGAGTAGCGACAATAGGGGAAGCTGAGTGGAGATCCAGTAAAGACATCTACTCATGCAGAGACCTCGAATAGGGGGAAACTTCGATCCAGGTGGGTTGAGGGATCACATGCAACCATACCTCTAGGTAGGAGGTGGGGCGATGTAGAGTGATCATCCCAAGGATGAGGGGCAGGATCCTTGAGGTACTCAACCTCTTGGATGAGACCTTGCTACAAGAGCCCCAATGTGGAGTAGCAAGAATTGACTAATTGGGTAGAGACAGATGTGAATGGAGCGGCAAAGAGCTACAATGCAAGGAATCCCACGATAGCGCAGAGCATGCAGGTTGCAGCAATGTGAGAGGTACAAGTGTGTTGCACAGTTCAGGGTAGCACAGAGAAGGGTACAATGGTGCAAGATGCATGGAGATGTCGTAGTAGCATAGAAGCTAGAGAGGGAGCACTTGTCAGTAGCAGGTAGAGATTTAGCATCAAAGATTGTTTCTAGCCCAACAAAGAGGTCAGTTGGGAGTTTTTTTGTTCCGAGTGTTGCTGGAGCAACCACACTTGGTAGATGTGTTGCATGAAGAACATTCTAGAGTTACAAGATCAGGTTCAAGAGGAAGCCTTTCTTGTTGAGAGGGAGTGTTGAAAAGTGTGCAACAAGAAATGCTAAATTTAGGAAGTTCTAAAAATAGCACTGCTAAAAATAACACTTCTAAAAATAGCAATTTGGCCAATGAGCATTTTGGCCACCTTGGTTGAGAGATGAAATTGCTAAAAATAACATCTTGTAAAAATAGCATTTCTAGGTCCCTTCCTATTTATAGCAGTCCCTAGTCTATCTATAAGAAGTAAATTCGAACTTGGTCTTACGAGTAGTTAAAATATTAATTAATTAATTCTCCACATTGAGTTGATTAGTTAAGGAAAAACAAACTTGAAGACTTTTGAGAACATGCAAGTATTTCTCCATTGATTGGGGAATGTGTCCTTGATTTACTCCACTGGTTGAGGAATTAAGGATGAGTTCTATATTGAGAGGATCAATTGACTTAGTTTAACTTAGCCAAGTTCAGTTAGATTAATTTAACAAGTTGAAAAATTGAATGCGATATAGTATGTTTATGCTTTCATGCATCTGACAACTATTATTTTAAGATAACTGTGTATTCACTCATGGATAACTGATGCATGTCAGTTCTGCCAGAGACCCAAATGAGATCAGAGAAGGGACAATGTACTATTAGTTGGATGAATATTTTTCCTATAAAGGAAGCTCAACCATGATGAGGATTTATCTCCTTTAATATTATGCAGTTAGATCAGAGGTTAGTGAGTGTGTGAAGAGGCCAATTCACACACATGGCAGCACTGGACCCCAAGGAAAACTGCACAAGGAAATAGGAGGCGTGGAGGACAGAGGAGAAGGTTTGTGAGAAGCCTTTGACTATCTATGAGCAGCAGAGGGATTGCAGAGAGAGAAGGATAGGTTGTGAGCTGATTATTTTTGTAATCCGGACTATATTTCCACTTGTAAGATAATACAGAGATGGGGTTTTAGGCAGGTTCTTTACGCAGGCAAATTCTTCTATGTTATGTGTGATCGGTTCCTTCATATTAGTTATATGTGTTCTTATTGATGTTGCTCATGGTTGATTAAGCTTCTGCTCAATTTTTTGTAGAAGTAGATCAAGTGTTTTTCTTTAGTACATTGCATTACCAGGTTGACCTATAGGTGGGAAATTTCTAGATGGCATCAAAGCTAACTGATTTGTAGAAAAAGTTCTACATGGTATCAAAGCTAGCTGATTTGTAGCAAAAATTCTACAAAATTCTATAGAAAGTGTTCTAAACAAGCTTTCCAATGATATGTGGAAGTCCAAACATGGAATCCTAAATAAAAATTTATCGTCTTCTCAAGTTTCAAGGACTAAAGCCTTGTGAAGGCATATCAGGAATATCAAAGATCACATGTTCGAGGTCTGAATGTATTAGATGTCAGGCATATTGATGATCACAACATCAAAGCATCGGCATATCAATGATAAAATATCATAGGTCATGCATGTCGGAGGTCTAATGCATTGAAGCAGCCAATGTCAAAGCCTAGAAGAGATTGGCACATTGCAATATTGCAATATCGGAGCATTCTAAATTGGAGAATTAGAACTTTTGAAGGTGGTGACATTTTAAAAGTTTCGACATGGAAAAGTTCCGATAGAATTAAAAATCATTGGGAAACACTGAAAATTATCAACAAAGGATTTCATAGCAAAAGATAAGGTGAGTGGGCCCTTTTATCTCTCATCTAGCTAGACACGTGGTGACATAAGATTGGTTCTGATAAAGCTCAGTGGCATCTGATGTAGTGATACAAAAGGACATGTGGCAGTTAGTTTTGGTATTTTGAGGTGGCCTAAGGGATAAATATTAGTGACACCTATCATAACCCATAGGGTGCCACATGGAATGATGGCATCGTATTGGAGATTGCATATCAAAGGTTAAGGATGTCAACACTTTACAAAAATTGATAATTGAAAATTTTCAGATAAGGGGGCTCCAATGTTGCACTAGCACCATAGTTGCAAGGACTGAAAGAACCAAAGGTGTAGATCCATGGCTAAGAACCAAGAGCTATCAACATATGGGAGAATTTGAATATCGCCACTCCAAAGCTATTTCCCCAATTTGAAGCCTCCAATGAGAGGGGCTCTGATATTTGGCTAGTGCATTGTTAGGAGGAACTTAAAGAACCTTGGGCACTAAGCACTTAACAAAGTAAGAATGGCCCCTAGCAGGAGTCTAAATGCTATAGCACCTTGAGGATAAGAATGAGGTCACGACCCTCACTCCAATGGTGAGAAATGTGGGAAGGGCTAAGCAGAAGGGGCATGTCATATTGGAGGTTGAGAATCGATAGATTTGAATACTGCACCACTATGAAGTTTGCAATATGAAATTGCCCCGATAAAGAAGTATAAAGCTTTAAAGGTGTATGGTATTATAACTTGACTCTAATAGCTTTTGAATTTGATTATTTTATAACCCCATCTCCATAAGGAGACCATGGAGTTGAGGTTAATTGAAAGTAACACTTCCCATTCAACCTGAAGTAAGTACTCAAAGGGGTGTGAGGGAGTGTTAAATGTGGTATAAGAGCACCTTGGTTCAACACTTGGATTGGATTGGATCAGATCATGAGAGATGAAATAAGGAGCAAAGGCTCTAACGTACACCTTTGGACATAGATATTTGGAATTTTGTAACAATTTATGGCATTTTCTAGTGATTGTTTGGTGTGTGCAAGTAGGTACCAGTGGTAGACTATATGTCCTATGCATATATGTATAGATATCAAAATTGTGAAGTGATAGGAATGATATATTTTGATATGTTATTTTTTTTTGTAATTTTCATTTAGGCCTGTAGATATCATGGTTGCTAATTTTTGTAAAATGTTGATTTCAATCGTGTTGATTGGTATGAGTATAAGAATGTTGATATGCTCTTTTAAATACTTAAATGACATGGGCTCTAGATGTGTGAAAAACAAAAAATAAACAAGCTTTAGACCGACATGTATCTTGTTGGCATGGAAAGGTAACATGCCATTTTGTTTATGCTGATATAATTAATAGCTAAGTGTGCATGATAGCACATATGAAGGCCCAATTGTAGCAAGAAATAAATTCGGATGGAAAAAAAATATGGTACAACACAACAAAAAACAACTCCATTATGAAGAAGATGAGCAAAGTTCCCCTAATAAATAAAAAACCTTCACAAGCTTGAAAGTTGAGATGAAGAGCTACAAGGCAAAGAATGAAAGACTCATTAGGAAACGCAAAAAAGCAACAATGAATATGGTGTTGTTATGATACCTCTCATACATGCAAGGGTTATTGCAACAAACATCATCCTAGGAAGATACAAAGGAATGTATGTAAGGACTGAAAATGAAATTAAACATCTTTTTACTCTGAACAGGATATGAAATTTTTATGAACATGCTCTGAAATTTAACAATAAATTTCATATATCAAATTGAATGATTTGATGAGAAGTACCTACCTGATTTACTGCGAACGAAGGGACTTCATATTTTCTCCAGGTTTCGCTCCCGTTACCAAAAGACCATAACCTCCCAGCCAAACTAAGTACAACCTAGGTACTTAGTCCAGATTGCTTCTCAATTGTTGCAATTTGTTCCCCCCTGCCCAAAAAATTCAAAACAAACAAGTCTCTGTCTTTTCTGTTGAAAAAGTTCGTGTTACAAATTTTCCTCCTTCCTTGGACCCCCCTTCCTCCAACTGTCGCTTCCTTCTTATAAGTCTTTGTTCACCAACTTCCTCCATCTCCGTGTACAAATTATGATGCGTGTTGATTTTATAAACAAAATCTATTTTTTTTTTTTTTAGGCTGGGGCGGGACTCTCCGATTTACATGTCCATTAAGTACCCCTCAATGGGGAAGTGTAGCCCAATATTTGAACCTATTGAAGCCCCAAAAATCGGGTCGAAAACAAGGGGGATACCCACCCAGTCCGGGCCTTGGTTGGAAGCTCCTTATCCATTTGGTATAGCGGGTCCGACTGGGGATAATGGGACCAGTTTCCCGATCTTGGGTGTGTGTGTGTGTGTAGAGTTGAATAATGCTGATCTAAGAGTACTTTAGTAACTAATTCAGATTCTTTAAACTAACTCTATGCTATTTTAATTTAGTGAGAAACAACACATCAAATCTATGCTAAACCCGGGATGTATATCTTCCATTATGAGATCTAAAAGAGATTTCGAACAATAACTGGTAATAAAGATCATTCAGCTATCATAAGAATAGAAACCATTTAAGATAAACCATTTTGCATAAGAAGTTAGGCAAAACAGTTGTGAACAGTATATCGCATAATAAGCTATTCATATGTCAGACATAATATGACTCCACCGTACAGAAATGCCAAAGGGCAACCCATACATTCATGCAATAACATATAAACAACTGAAACTATAAATCACTTAAAGAATATAAGCAGAAATTGCCAAGAGATAGAAGTACTATTTATGACTAATTATACCCATAAGCTTCAAGCAAAAATGATCCATATCTACTTGTTCTAAAATCTACCAAGAGTACAAAAGTGCAACATCAGTAGTAGATATCGAAATGCAAATAAAAATAAATCTCGATCCATCCATTCATCAAAACCTCCTTTGAGGGTGCAGAAGTGCATCTTCCGAGGATAAGTTTTTGACAAATCTCTGGACCGTTGTCTAAATGCATGAGAAGGGTTAAAATACTACTTCCTAATTCTAATAATAGTGTTTTTACAAAATTTTAGGATACGGTTCTCAAATGACCGTCCTTTTTCTAATCTAAATAAAAATAAACAACAAACTTCTAAAAATAAGCTACATCTGAATTTGGTCCTTAAAACTGCAAGTGCTCATCATGGATTTGAGAAGAGTCGGTTCGCTGACTTCTGTGCTGAGCTGGGCTGCGAAAACAGAATCTATGAGAGCTGGCACTACTTTCTCGGCTGAGTTTATGATGCATTTCACAGTCATCCATTTACTGTGTGGCTTGACTAAGTATGCCCAGTAACACTCCCAATTCAACCTGTTCAATGCCTGGATCACTTTTCCCTTTTGCTGTGCCTTCTGCTTCCATTCTACCTCCAGTCATGAGTTATTTGGTAGGTACCCCGGGTTGTTTTTGCGATTAAGTTGGCTCTATGTAAATTCTCATTTACATAGTCGATAAGAACGCTTGCCTGTGTCGCCACTGTCTCCGCCGCCTGTTCTGCCTGCCGATTTGATCGTCCCATTTGTTAAAGAGTAATTATTTATGACTCTCGTTTATTCGGCTGCATTTGCTCTCTTCCCTTCCTCTCCATCCTTCCAAGCTAAGTATTCTGTCAATCGTCTGTCAATCTGGTCATAGTCACTTCGCAAGTCCGCCACTTGATTGGTGAGTTTATCGCTCGGCTCGCAATAGTGACTCCACTGTGATATCTTACGTCCCAACTCTTCCTATTGCTGCAGAAGTTGCTCATTTAAGCCAGCCGATTCTGAAACAAATTCGGCAAGATTAGGCTTGTCCTTATGTATTTCTTGTAAAGCTTGCAACTACTTTCCTTTTTCGTCTAGGCTTCTTTGATAGCTTATCTGCATCTGCTGAAAGTCTTCTTGTAACTTCTCGAGTTGTTTGGACACTTCAATACTAGCATTGGCTTGTTGTAGCTGTTGTTGTAGTCGCTGTATTTGGTTTTCTTGTTCCCTCAACAGTTGTTCAACTTCCGACGCCTTGTCGATAGTCGCAAAAGCGTATGCTCCTGCGATCTGAGATAACTTCGTGAGATTTTATGTCGGGTTGTTGTTAGGATCTTTCCATAAGATGTCTAAATGTTCAACATCCTGTGAGAGTGTATTCTATAGCTTTCTCTTCTTTCTTTGTCTCCTCACAACTGCTTTATGTTGGGGACTATAGAATACATCCAGTGGGGGAATTTCCTATACACTAAGTAGAAGCTCAGAAGGTGGAGCGATATGACTGTGCTACATTTCTGTGACACTATTGACTATGGTCAAAACCATTTCTTACGTTACCTGTGCATTGTCCATAGGCGTTCTCGGGGTTTGCCCTTCAAGGCTGATTAGCTCGTTGAAGTTTTCCCATTCTTTGTCTAGCTCTGTTGTGCTGAGTGGCGCTTTAATGACGGGAGGTGGGACATCTCTAATGACAGGAGGAGGGACATCTCTTGGTGGGGAGGCGATAACTTACTGTTGCGACATTGCACTTGACTGAGCTGTATCCTTAGCTGTTTCTTCACTTTTTCCTTGGTCGCTTCCAGACTTTTTAGAACATTCAGGCGTTCCTTGGGCAACGTCAGATTTGGATTTGGAAGTACTGGAGTTTCCACTGATGCTGACACTGGGAGTCAGCTCTCTGGCGAGCAGTCACAGCTTTTCTAGAGGAACACTGGCTAGCCATCTTTCTCTGTATAACAAAAATCTTTGGAGGTCATCTGGGGACAACCTCGACCGAGCTTCTCGCAAAACTTCCTGAAGTGAGCTTTTACATTGAAACAAATCATCAAACAAATCTTTCTTTCCGACGAATACTTTTATTCTGACATTTGTAGTGAAATCATGGGCAACATTATTTAGGTCAAAAGGCTGAGCGGGGAATTTAAATAGCTGTAGAGACGTCACATTCTCCACTTCGGCGAAAGCGTGTCCTACATCGAACAATGAGAAGGCCCCACAAGCTACAGGGAATTGAGGCCATATGGCCTTTTTCTTGTCTTTTAGATCTTTGGTCAGGCTGCCTTCTGAGCAGGTCTGATAGGCAATTTCCCGAGCCAACAGTTTGTCGGGGACATGTGGAGGCACAGTGCTCCCAAACACTCTAATATAAGTGAACCATTCTTCCCTGAACCATCTTGCGATGGGGATGATGTCTATTTGCGCTTCAGGTGAGCACCTCAGGGGTTCTTCACCATACATCATCCTATATAGGGGTAAGATAAGCCCGTGGAAAATCTGATAGAAGTGAGGGGCGAACTAGGAATCCCATAATACTTTATGATAAACATGAATAGGTGACGAGTCCTGGGTAGTCCATTTCCAATCAATAGTGGGGAATTTAGATACATAACAAATAGAATCCATAATATAAGCAGATAGATAAAAAGGAGGATAGACCCTTTGAGACAAGGATCTCTTAGACCGGTAATTCATAACAGTAGTGTATAGGTTATCAGAAAATATCTTGGCCCAATCCACGATATCAGCGTTTGTGGCAGCGTCAATGAGTGGTAGCCATTCAGACGAAAATTTATTTATGTCTGGCATCCCAAACAGCCTGCAAAGCACGGCCGTAGCAAAACAATATGGAGAGGTGAGGGAACCAGTGCTGTACATACCATTTTTGTCCTTTTTTAGCGGCTCCTCTCTTCTGGTCCATTCTTTAGTGGTTTCTGCCAGGTTTGGGTTCTCTACTGCAAATTTCTTGACAAATTGCGCGTTGTAGGTCGTCTAAGGCTCAGGAAGATGATACATAAGATTTAAGTCTTGCGCAGCGAATGATCCTATGAGCCCATGTCCCTGAACTTTGAATTGTCTGCCTTGTAACTCTGCATTGTCAAGTATCCACCTGATCATATCTGTATACAACAAAATTTTGGGTCTAGATGCTATTCGGTGAAGAAATGAACATGCCAGCTCCTCTAAGTATGCCTCAGAAGAGTCTTGTGAGCCAGCGGCACTATCAACCTTCATTACTTTAGGATTTTCTTCCTCCAGCAGCCTATACATGCCTTCCCGGGTAGAAATTCCTGCGTCCCTGTTGCATACAGTGTCTGTATACAAGGGCGCCATCTCCTTCGTCTTTTCCTTCGTCTCCGAGCCTTGGGCTTTATGTTTCTTTCCCATTTGCTCCTGCGTTCGGCTTTGAATATTCTTAACTCTTAGTTCCTGCAGATTATGAGCGAAGTGGAAATGACTGATTGAGAAAGGTGATGGGAGATTTTTAAATGCAACAGATATACCAAATATGCCACTTTACGTGAAATAATTCTTTAGAAAAGCACGCATCTTCATTTCATTTAATAACTGACAACTAATCCATTTAATACCATTAAAAGCGCATGATCTGGGTTCAGATTATGGTAAGTGGCTTTTCTTTGAATGGTGGGCCCGAAGGATTCGTGATTAAATGATTTATGATTTGCTTACGTTACATTGAAGATCGTGCCACCGCAAGTCACGCTAATCGCAAATCGCAAGATCGAAGATTGCGCCATCGCAGCAATTGCAACATCACAGGTTGCAACATCGTAGGTCGCAGAAGTTTGATGTTTGTCAAGTATTGCCAGTTTATTTCTGCGATATGCGATCTTGCGATTGGTGTTATTGCAGATCGGCAGATCTTGAGGTTTTTCCTTATGAGCATTACTTTACTGCGATGCGACGTTAGGCTTAACATGGGGGCCTTGCGCATACCAATATTATGAGGGAATGAGGGCATTTCCTATCTTTTTGTAATGCAATTTTTTAAAAAGACTTACCTTATCGTAACTTAGGTAAAAATATTCAAAGCCTCTCTAGCTTACGATGGTAACCCTTATTTTGAAGAAAGGAAAACTTGATTTTTCTCAAAATAAAACTAGGGTCCCCATTCATTTAGTTTTTGGACAACACTTAAAGAAAAAAGGGGGGTGTTGCTGGCCACAACAATTGGCGATTCACTTGGGAGAACCAGTTATCTCTGACCTTCTCTCGACGTTTTTCAAACTTCTGAAAATAAATTTTTTTCTCAGAAAACTTAAACTTTATTATAGAAAGATGAAAATATTATACTTCAAACTGTCAATGATGTTTCATTTCCAATCCTTTCTATTTAATTACTTGTATCCTTAGTTTGTCCTTGCGTTTACGCTAGCCCTTACTCGGTCTTAAATAAAAATTGAAATAAATTCTTCCCCATATAGCAGTCCTTTTTAAATATGCTTCTTTGTTGCAGGTAGAGCCTCTACTACCAGCAGGCGTCCATAGCCTTGACAGGGTTACCTATTAACCAGTAATGATCCTTTATCCTGCTTAAGTTTGTTTACAACCATTCAGAGAAAAACCCATTTTGACACTCCTTTTTTTTTTTTTTTATTCTCTAAAGAACAATGTCTTGGTTTGGTGGCCAATTTATGACATAGTCACTCACTTGATTTACACTTTTGCTGAACAAGCTGGCTCGTGATGAGACCCCTTGTCTTTTGATTGCAACAATCTTGAGTTGTTGCCCTGTTTTGGTGGACATTTTTGGCAAAGTCAGCAAGTTATAATATTTGTGATCATGATAAGTCTCTTATTCTTTGAGATATAGTGTTTTCATTGGATTGTTTCCCTGAATGCTGCGATTTACTTTAGCAGGGAGGAAGTCAATTTTCTTTCCTTAAGAAAGTTCTGGACGACAATAATAGAGCTTCTTTGGAAATCGTTGTTTCTACAGGGACCCCTTATTTTGTTATTGATGCCTTTCAGTGTGCTGATGTAAAACAATTGCTTCACTAAGATTGCTTTCTTCAAATTTTTGGGGTTGAAACTAGTATCATATATGGATTAAATTTCTATTGATAATAAAGCTCAAGTTTCAAAAAAAAAAATTGTCATTCATAGAAGCAGAAGTTCAAAATCTTGATAGAGAAAAAGGTGTCTTTCGTAAATGTCAAATGCTGTTTAACTAAGGCAAACTTTATTTATGGAGAAAAACACTTAACAAAGTGAGAAGTAGACATTCCCTAGGGTTGTGTAGAAAATAGGGATAATCTTCTCTCTTATTTTGCCTACTAACTATTAAAAATAAACCTAATCACCTAACTAAACTACTCCTACTCCTACTCTAACTATATACAAAAATTTGACTAGGTGAAATGAAATTTCCAATGGAGCCACCTTCTCATTTTTATTCCTACACATATGTAACTTTCCAACGTTAGTGTTAAGAACGAAAATTTTCTTAGGCTGTTAATGTTGGATGCGGAATAAGAATGTATAACTTCAGTTGGAATCTTGTCCGAAATTTCTTTCTCGCAAAAAATTCTTTCCAACTGGATATCTATTAGATCATAAAAATAAGGGTGTATTTCTGTTATATCTTGATGATCTCGTAATAGAGGAAGTTCTGTACTTCCTTGACACAGTTTAGCTTTCCAATATGGTAGCTCTTCTTTTGGATGTTCTTTGATAAGGTGCTCGACATACCAGAATAATCTATCAAAATTCTGAAAATTTAAAATACAATCTGTTTTTGTACAAAATGAGTGCAAGTGAGAACAACAAAAAAAATGATTATTTGTGCAAATAAAGCTACAGCACAACTGGGATTGGCTTGTAATATTTTGTTGTTCACAAGAACTGGCCAGGTCTTGTGAATCAGAAGACAAATTATGATTGTGAACAGGCGTGGGGGTTTCTTCATGATATGAATCATAGATTGGGATATTGTCTTGGTCAGTAAAATCGGGCGAATGGTCTTTGGCTCTAAAATGGGGATCGAATGATACGTTTTCCGAATTAGAATATCTTTCATTTTTTGAGCTTTGATGAGTTACTTGAGATAAATCAATAACATCATCATTGGCAAAGTAACCATCATAACTAATTTTACAAGTTTCCCTAGATTCTTCCTTTTGGTCATATATTTTCAGACAAGGAGATTCAAGTTTTCCTTGCTTGGAAACAATCAAAGGATGTTCTATAGCTATCTCTTTATTTTGAAAATCTAACGATGACTTGTTTAAATTATCCTTTGTGTTTTTTGAAATATATTTAATGTTGAGAGGGGAAAAGTTATCATCATTAAAAACATCAGGATAAACAGAGAAGTGTGATTCTGAAGCAACGCATTTAAAAATATCATCATGAAAAATTTTTCATTCATCAGATCCAACATAGACATCGGGTTTTAGATCATACCTTTGTGTACTAATGCTTTTTGAAAGAGAATCAATTTGTTGTTCTAACCTTGGCATCTGCATTTGTTGACTTGCAACGATATTATCTGACCTTGTATCAAAGTCATCTCCTGGTTCTAAGGCAGGCTTCCCTCCAGCGTTTTCGCTTTTGTCTTCTTGTATTAGAGTATGGATAACTCCTAGGCTTTGGGGGCTTTCTTCATTATGAGTGATTTGTATATTCAAATTGGAATTCTCGTTCATATTAGAAAGAAATGAGACAAAACTCGAACTAATTTTTACTTAATCAGATATAGGAGGCAGGGAATGTTCGGCATAATCTAAATATTCTTCATCTATGAGTTCACTTTCAAGATCATAATTTAGACAATCAAGATGAAATTGCATATTAAAATCCCTAATAGATTCATCTTGTTTCCGTAGATAATCAATTTCATCATATACCTGGTCATAGTCATAACAATCAAATTCAAAAATGAAAATCTTGACGAATTGGTCCCAGCTGTAAATCGATGCAACTGGGAGGTTTCTGCACCATTTTCTAGCTTCTGCCGTGAATGAAAGAGTAAAAATTCTGCATAAAACGCCTTCATCAATTCTTTGAATATCACAACTTGAAACTCTTTGAATAAACTGAAGAGCATGATTAAAAGCAAAAGAGTTATTCTTACCATTGAATTTTACCTGAGACAAGAGTCCTACCACTTCAGGTGGAGTGTTGGAAGAGGTAGGAACATGGATGCAATTTCCAAATAGGAAGTTTGTGAGTAGCCATCCAGATTCAAATGTTACAATTGATAATCATTCCAACAGACACTATGTTCAGGCCCTCCTTCTAGCGCCAAATATGTTGAAGCCCCGAAAATCAGGTCGACAACAAGGGGGATACCCACCCAGTCCGGACCTTGGTTGGAATCTCCTTATCCGTTTGGTATAGCGGGTCCGACTAGGGATAACAGGACCAATTTCCCGATATTGGGTGTGTGTGTGTGTGTAGAGTTGAATAATGCTGATCTAAGAGTACTTTAAAGCTAATCTAATTCAGATTCTTTAAACTAACTCTATGCTATTGTAATCTAGCGAGAAACAACACATCAAATCTATGCTAACTCGGGATGTATATCTTCCATTATGCGATCTAAAGAGATTTCGAACAATAATTGGTAATAAAGATCATTAAGCTATCATAAGAATACAAACCATTTAAGATAAACCATTTTGCATAAGAAGTTAGGCAAAACAGTTGTGAACAATATATCGCATAATAAGCTATTCATATGTCAGACATAAACAATATGACTCCACCATACAGAATTGCCAAATGGTAACCCATACATTCATGCAATAACATATAAACAACTGAAACTATAAATCACTTAAAGAATATAAGCAGAAATTGCCAAGAGATATAAATACCATTTATGACTAATTCTACCCATAAGCTTCAATAAAAAACGATCCATATCTACTTGTTCTAAAATATACCAAGATTACAAAAGTGCAACATCAGTAGTAGATATCGAAATGCAAATAAAAATAAATCTTGATCCATCATCAAAACCTCCTCTGAGGGTGCAGAAGTGCATGTTCCGAGGATAAGTTTTTGACAAATCTATGGACCCTTCTCTAAATGCATGAGAAGGGTTAAAATACTACTTCCTAATTCCAATAATAGTGTTTTTACAAAATTTTAGGATACGGTTCCCAAATGACCATCCTTTTTCTAATCTAAATAAAAAGAAACAACAAACTTCTAAAAATAAGCTACTTCTGAATTTGGTCCTTAAAACTACAAGTGTTCATCATGGATTTGAGAAGAGTCGGTTGGCCGACTTCTGCGCTGAGCTGGGCTGCGAAAACAGAATATATGAGAGCTGGCACTACTTTCTCGGCTGAGTTTATGATGCATTTCACTGTCATCCATTGACTGTGTGGCTTGACTAAGTATGCCCAGTAACACTCCCAATTCAACCTATTCAATGCCTGGATCGCTTTTCCCTTTTTCTGCGCCTTCTGCTTCCATTCTACCTCCAGTCGTGACTTGTTTGGTAGGTACCCCGGGGTGGTTTCTGTGATTAAGTTGGCTCTGTGTAAATTCTCATTTACACAGTCGATAAGAACGCTCGCCTATGTCGTCGCTGTCTCTGCCGCCTGTTCTGCCTGCCTGATTTGATCGTCCCATTTGTCAAAGAGCAATTCTTTATGGCTTTCGTTTATTCTGGGTGCATTTGCTATGTTCCCTTCCTCTCCATATTTCCAAGCTAGATACTCTGCCACTCGTCTGTCAACCTAGTCGTAGTCACTTCGCAAGTCTGTCACTTGATTGGTGAGTTTATCGCTCAGCTCACAATAGTGACTCCACTGCGATATTTTACGTCCCAACTCTTCCTGTTGCTGTAGAAGTTGCTCATTTAAGCCAGCCAATTCTGAAAAAAATTCGGCAAGCTTAGGCTCGTCCTTATGTATTTCTTGTAAAGCTTGCAACTGCTTTCCTTTTTCGTCTAGGCTTCTTTGATAGCTTATCTGCATCTGTTGAAAGTCTTCTTGTAACTTCTCGAGTTGTTTGGACGCTTCAATACTAGCATTGGCTTGTTGTAGCTGTTGTTGTAGTAGCTGTATTTGGTTTTCTTGTTCCCTCAACAGTTGCTGAACTTCCGACGCCTTGTCGATAGTCGCAGAAGCGTATGCTCCTGCGATCTGAGATAACTTCGTGAGATTTTCTGTCTGGTTGTTGTTAGGATCTTTCGATAAGACGTCTAAATGTTCAGCATCCTGTGAGAGTGTATTCTCTAGCTTTCTCTTATTTCTTTGTCTCCTCACAACTGCTTTATGTTGGGGACTATAGAATACATCCAGTGGGGGAATTTCCTCTACACTAAGTAGAAGCTCAGAAGGTGGAGCGATATGACTATGCTCCATTTCTGTGACACTGCTGACTATGGTCGAACCTATTTCTTGCGTTACTTGTGTATTGTCTATAGGCATTCTCGGGGTTTTCCCTTCAACGCTGATTAGCTCGTTGAAGTTTTCCCATTCTTTGTCTAGCTCTGTTGTGCCGAGTGGCACTTTAATGACGTGAGGAGGGATATCTCTTGGTGGGGAGGCGATAACTTGCTGTTGCGACATTGCACGTGACTAAGCTGTATCTTTAGCTGTTTCTTCGCTTTTTCCTTGGTCGCTTCCAAAATTTTTAGAACGTTCAGGTGTTCCTTAGGCAGCGTCAGATTTGGATTTGGAAGTACTGGAGTTTCCACTAAGGCTGACGCTGGGAGTCGGCTCTGTGGCGGGCAGTCACAGCTTTTCTAGAGGAACACTGGCTAGCCTTCTTTCTCTGTATAACAAAAATCTTTGGAGGTCATCTGGGGACAACCTCGACCGAGCTTCTCGCAAAACTTCCTGGAGTGAGCTTTTAATTTGAAACAAATCATCAAACAAATCTTTCTTTCCGATGAACACTTTTATTCTGACACTTATAGTGAAATCATGGGCAACATTATTTAGGTCAAAAGGTTGAGCGGGGAATTTAAATAGCTGTAGAGACGTCACATTCTCCACTTCGGCAAAAGCGTGTCCTACATCGAACAATGATAAGGCCCCACAAGCTACAGGAAACTGAGGCCATATGGCCTTCTTCTTGTCTTTAAGCTCTTTGGTCAGGCCGCCTTCTGAGCAGGTCTGATAGGCAATTTCCCGAGCCAACAGTTTTTCGGGGACATATAGAGGTAGGACATGTGGAGGCACAGTTCTCCCAAACACTCTAATATAAGTGAACCATTCTTCCCTGAACCATCTTGCGATGGGGATGATGTCTATTTGCGCTTCGGGTGAGCACCTCTGGGGTTCTTCACCATACATCATCCTATATAGGGGTAATATGAGCCCGTGGAAAATCTGATAGAAGTGAGGGGCAAACTGGGAATCCCATAATACTTTGTGATAAACATGAATAGGTGACAGGTCCTGGGTAGTCCATTTCCAACCCATAGTTGGGAATTTTGATACATAGCAAATAGAATCCATAATATAAGCAGATAGATGAAAAGGAGGATAGACCCTTTGAGACAAGGATCTCTTAGACCGGTAATTCATAATAGCAGTGTATAGGTTATCAGAAAATATTTTGGCCCAATCCACGATATCGGCGTTTGTGGCAACGTCTATGAGTGGTAGCCATTCAGACGAAAATTTATTTATGTTTGGCATCCCAAACAGCTTGCAGAGCATGGCCGTAGCAAAACAATACGGAGATGTGAGGGAACCAGTGTTGTACATACCGTTTTTGTCTCTTTTTAGTGGCTCCTCTCTTCTGGTCCATTCTTTAGTGGTTTCTGCCAGATTTGGGTTCTCTGCTGCAAATTTCTTGACAAATTGCGTGTTGTAGGTCGTCTGAGGCTCAAGCAGATGATACATAAGCTTTAAGTCTTATGCGGCGAATGATCCTATGAGTCCATGCCCTTGAGCTTTGAATTGTCTGCCTTGTAACTCTGCATTGTCAAGTATCCATCTGATCATATCTGTATACGGAAAAATCTTGGGTCTAGCTACTATTCGGTGTAGAAATGAACATGCCAGCTCTTCTAAGGATGCCTCGGAAGAGTTTTGTGATCCCGCGGCGCTATCAACCTTCATTACTTTAGGATTCTCTTCCTCCAGCAGCCTATACATGGCTTCCCAGGTCGAAATTCCTGCGTCCCTGTTGCATGCAGTGTCTGTGTACAAGGGCGCCATCTCCTTCATCTTTTCCTTCGTCTCGGAGCCTTGGGCTTTATGTTTCTTTCCCATTTGCTCCTGCATTTGGCTTTTTGAATCTTCTTATCTCTTGGTTCCTGCAGATTACGAGCGAAGTGGAAATGACTGATTGAGAAAGGTGATGGGAGAGTTTTAAATGCAACAGATATACCAAATATGCCACCTTACGTGAAATAATTCTTTAGAAAAGCACGCATCTTCATTTCATTAAATAACTGACGACTAATCCATTTACTATCATTAAAAGCGCATGATTTGGGGTCAGATTATGGTAAGTGGCTTTTCTTTGAATGGCGTGCCAAAGGATTCGCGATTAAATGATTCATGATTTGCTTATGTTACATTGAAGATCGTGCCATCGCAAGTCGCACTAATCGCAAATCGCCAGATCGCAGACTGCGCCATCACGATGATCGCAATATTGCAGGTCACAACATCGCGGGTCGCAGAAGTTTGATGTTTGTTAAGTATTGCCAGTTTATTTCTGCGATGTGCGATCTTGCGATCAGTGTTATCGCAGATCGGCAGATTTTGAGGTTTTTCCTAATGAACATTATTTACTGCGATGCGACGTTAGGCTTAACATGGGGTCCTTGCGCATTAATGCATTTTTTTAAAGACCTTTACCTTATCGTAGACTTAGGTTAAAAATATTCGAAAGACCTCTCTAAGCTTACGATGGTAACGTTATTTTGAAAAAGGGAAAACTTGATTTTTCTCAAAATTAAATTAGGGGTCCCCATTCATTTAGCATTTTGGACAAACACTTAAATGAAAAAGGGGGGGTTGTTGCTGGCCACAACAATTGGCGATTCACTTGGGAGAACCAATTATCTCTGACCTTCTTTTGACGTTTTTTAAACTTCTAAAAGTAATAAAAAAAAATTCTCAGAAAACTTAAACTTTATTTTTTTTTTTAACAGAGTCGGTTACTTTTGTATTATAAAAATCAAAACCATAGTTCTAGTACATAGATATCGGAGGTTTGGGCAAAGAGGGACAAAACCGGGTGCGCAGGCCCATTCTCCTCTTTTCTGCCTCTATGACTGAAATTAAAAAGAAAACAACTATATTGCCTGACATACACACCACATAACCGACAAAATTTACAGGCCATATTTAATTAGGGGAGTTTCTGAGTGACCAAGTCATCAGGGATGGGATCTCTCCTGGCACCACTAGCTTTTGTGGAGGCCTCAGCTTGGTGGCTCTGAGTAAAGGCTCTGATCTGCTCTATGGCTTCCTCCATATGGCTGCACCTTCCTTTCAGGTTTTCGATTTCAACCTTCTGCTTCTCAAGTTTCTTCCGCTTTGATCTTTTGTCTGCTTCATAATCTTCCTTCAGCTCGTTGAAATGCTTCACGTATCTGTTGATCATGATTGTATGAGTTTTGCACATGGTGCAGTCTTTGCTGAAGAGCCTGTCGAGATTGATAGTGGGTTCCTTGGGGTTCTGCTGATCAGGTTGGTCCGCCATGGTGCGTGAAGGACTGCAAGAGGCTAAGCAGAGATGAGAATGGTGGGGATCAGGGAGAAAGGGAGGGACGGAAGGAGGGACGCTCAAGCAGAGGGGAGAGAACTGGTGAGAAGGAGACGAGGAGCGTTGGGGGTTGAGGAGGATTGCCTGCAAAGAGGGACCGGGGCCTCTGCAACTAATAAAACACAATAGATCAGATGAGAATAGAACCACGAAACAGGAACATGTTTTTACCAGAAGCGGGGAGCAGAGCACTGGATCTTGAATGGCCGCTTCCAAATGAAGTCTTCGATTGGTGAAATCGCTGAGGAGAAGCCTTGCGATGTCATGAGCTGTGGAGAGAATAAAAACCGGGCTGCAATATATAGAAGCAGTGGGACTATCCCGATGCTTGATCCAGCTCTGATAAGATCTGATCTTGGGAGAGGAGAGATTATCCTGAATGATGGCGCTGCTGTCTATGGGCCTGCGGAGGTGATGGGCTCTATCATGCGTCCTGAACATGGCTGCGCTGCTCTGAAGCTGGTTCACGAAGAGACAGGACATAGTGATCATTTCTGAGTCCTGAGGGTGGATTATGATCCTTTGCTGCCAGGTTGGGATCTCGAGGAGATATGGAGGTGAGGAGGGAGATTTGGAGAAGGACCGAATCCTCAGAAGGTGATGCCTGAGGTGACTGGTGTGCAGGGGAGGAGGAGCCTGCCTATGGAATGACTTTTTCATAAACTTCATCATTTTCCTTGACCTGGCATGTCCGCCTGCCTGTGGCGTTGTTTGCTTGTTCATCCGCCTCTGTGTTGTTTCCTTTGAGGACGTGCTTGAAGGTGACTTCGCTGATGCTCTTAATGTTCTCCGTTATCCTACCTTTGATTCTGTTTAGGGCCATTTTCTTGAATTCTTTCCCAGAGGACATGGCCGCTATGATAATTGCAGAGTCACCCAAGATAAGAAGGTTTTGGAGGCCTAAATTTCGGGCGATAGAGGTTCCCAAGAGGAGGCTATAAGCCTCAGCCTTGTTGTTGGACATGGAACCTAAACCCCATTCATATTTAACTATGATTTTCTCCTAAGAGTCTTTGATAATTCCACCTGCCCCATCTTGGCCCGGGTTATTTTTTGATGCCCCATCAAAATGGAGGGTGGGCCTTCTTTGTTTTTGAATCCAGTTTTTGACTTCTTCCTTGGTTCCTCTCAGCTTCCAATCCAGATTTCCTTTTCCTATGTTTTCCTTATTTTGACTTCTTGCTTCATAATTAAATTTGCTCATCCATTCTTTTACCCTTGCATCAGTCAATTCCGAGTCTGTCTGGATTATCCCATTGGTTTCAATGGTCTCCGAAATGAGTGCTAGCGTTTTGGCTATGGTTCTAGAAATACAAGGCTTCTTGTTGTTAAAAATGCACTTATTTTTGGCGATCCAAATTTGCCAGCAAAGATTTGGGGGAATACTATTCCACATTCTTGAAGTTAGGTTCTTTCTTTTGTTGGTTTGAGGAAAAAATTTCCCCCAGCTCTTCTGAAGGATAGTGATCTGGTTGGGGAGATCGCCAGTGTTTAGAGGGCTGGCGATGAGATTCCAGCAAGTTCTTGCGAAGGGGCACTCTATAAAGAGATGGCTACTACTTTCCTCCGCCTCCCTGCACATGCAGCAGATTGAGGGACCATGGATGCCCTTCTTCCTGAGGTTTTCCGCAGTAAGGATTTTGCCATGAAGGAGGGTCCAATTGAAAAGTTTAACCTTTGGCAGGCATTCGATTCTCCAAGCTACTTTGTGGAGGGGCCAGTTATTTATTGATGAGGCGTTTTGGAGGGATCTGTATCCCTCTTTGACCGTGTAACAACCTCCGCTGGGATCCCAGACATACTTGTCATCTGACATTCTATTTGTGGGAGCTGAGCCAATGAGAGAAGTTTTGAGGTCAGCCCAAATGTTCCTAAGGTCATTGGGGAGGGCGAGAGATTTCCAGCCTTTCCAACAGTTCTGATCCCACAGAGAGATGTCATAGAGAGTTTTGAGGTTTGCCTGCTTCATCCATTGTTGCAGAGGCCTGAAATTAGGGAGAGATCCTCTAGCCTCCGAGCCCATAATTCTGTCATCCCAAACGTTGATTCTTCTACCATTGCTCGGAGCTCTTGAGATATGGGATTTGATTTGGGGGAGAGATTTTTTTATTAGCTTCCACACTGGTGTGCAGTGTCTGTCGATAATGGTTTCAGAGAGGATATTGTTGTTGACCCCGTTCAGGTATTTTTTCTTGATGATCTCAGTCCACCAGGCACCTTTCTCACTGAGAATCCTCCAGATCAGTTTGAAACCCATGGCTATGTTTGCAAGCCTTGGGACTCTAATTCCGAGCCCTCCTTTTTCTAGGGGTAGAATGACCTTGCTCCATTTGACCAAGCTGAATTTTTTGGTGTCTTGCTTTCCTCCTTGCCACAAAAAGCTTCGAATTATCAGCTCCATGTGCTTATGGATGCTCGCAGGAGCAAGGGTAGTGGCGAATTGATAGATTGGGAGGGCTGAAAGGACTGCCTTGATGAGAATTGTTCTGCCCGCTAAGTTAAGCCAATACACTCCCCAACTCTGGAGCTTCCCTCTCAATTTTTCAATTAGCTTTACCCATATCTCAGATTTGATTGAGTCCTTGGCTAAAGGCAGCCCCAAATACTTAAAATGGGACCAGTTCCCTTGGGCAGGGATCTCCATGATTAAAGAGATTCTCTGAGTTATGTGTCTTGGGACATTCCAAGTGTAGATCATGCACTTGCTGTTGCTAAGTTTTCCTCCAGAGGCTTGGAGGAAGAGGTCCAGTGTTTCCTTGAACCTGCTGGCCATCAGACTTGAGGCGCCTCCAATTAAAAGAGTGTCATCAGTGAAAAGGGAGTGGTTAATCCCTTTGGCTCCTCGGACTATGTCGATCCCTGTTATTTCCTTTAACCTTCGCTTATTCTCCAGGTGCAAGCTTAGTGTTTCAGCCATGATAATGTAGAGAAAAGGAGAGAGCGGGCATCCTTGCCTCAGTCCTCTTGAACTTTTGAAGGCGGAGCAGGACCTACCATTGATGAGGGGAGCTGTCCAATTGGAAGAAATGCATTCCATGACCCTGCTGGTGAAGTGCTCAGAGATACCAAACTTCTTCAAAACGGCCTGCAGGAAAGAGTGGTTAACCCAGTCAAAGGCGTTCACCATGTCAAGTTTGATGATCATGCCCCTTTCGTTTCTAGATATACTGCTGTGGATAGCCTCCTGTATGAGTATTACATTATCCGTTATATGTCTTCTAGGGACAAAGCCTCCTTGGTTCTCCGAAATGATGGAAGGGAGAATTTTTTTGAGCCTGTTTGCCAAGATCTTAGTGATGATTTTGTAGGATACACTGCACAAGGATATAGGGCGGAATCTATCAAAAGATTGAGGGTTAGGGTCTTTAGGGATGAGAGCCAGATGGGAGGATTTAATGCTGCTGCCCATTTTGCATTTTGTGAAGAAGTTTTTTGCCATTTTGATGTAATCCTTCTTGATAATTTCCCAATGTGTTCTGTAAAAGGCCACTGTGAAGCCATCGGGGCCTGGCGCCTTGTCCAATGGCATGCTAAGTATTGACCATTCTATTTCCTCCGTCGTGACTTCCTTGTCCAAATCTGCATTTTGGGCTTCTGAGATCTTGTTCTCCATTATGTTGAGGAAATCCGGGTTTTCTAAGTAATTAGGATCAGCGGTTAGGAGGGTTTGAAAATGCCTGGACGCTGCTTCCTTAATCTCCTCTTGTTCATTTAGTACCCTTTCCTCCACCTTTATCCTTTCAATGTTATTCCCTGCTCGCCGAAGCTTAAGGCTGTTATGAAAAAAGGAGGTATTTTTGTCTCCTGAATTGAGCCCATCTAGATTTTTGCCTTTGCTCTTCCTCTTCCATTCGGTTCTGTTTATACAATTCCTTATACAGATCATTTTCCTTCCTTTGATCTTCTTCAGTATCTTGGACGCATTTTTTTTCTTGGTTCCACTGAGAAAGCTTCATTTGGAGATCGATTTTCTTTCTTCCTTGCTCTGTTGCGAATTTCTTTGCCCATTGCTTGATGGCTGTCCGAAGATGCTTGAGCTTGGTTTCCCATATGAAATGAGGGGAGCCCGAAATGTCCATTGCCCAGTGATCCTTAATCAGCTTTCTGAAGTCTTCACTACTGTCCCACACTTTATTATACTTAAAGGGAATCGGTCCCATGTATTTCCCTTTGTCCAAGTGCAGCGCCACTGGCTTATGATCTGAAATGTATCCTTGGATTATTGTGCTTTGAATCCTTGGGAAGTTAGCCACTATTCTCTCTTGTGCCAAGATACGATCCAGCCTTTCTTTGATATTGTTTTTTCCTGTCCTCTTATTTGACCATGTAAACCGTCCGTTTTGGGGTGGGATGTCAACTAGACTGTGGGCTTGGATGATTTCTTCCAATGCTTCTCTTGAAGGGTCTGCATAGAAGTTCCCTCCCATCTTCTCTTCTGCGTTCCTTATTAAGTTTAGATCTCCTCCCAGGAAGATATTCCTTCCCTGGGCAATCATTAGATCTGAGGAGATTGACTCCCAGCACGAGGCTTTTTCTCTGAAGTGGGGGGGAGCGTATACATTATATATTGAGTATTCTTCTGTCAGGATTGTGTTTTGCATGTCTAATCTGATCCACCATCTGTTCTGCCTATAATCTTTGAGTTTCCATCTGTTTTTGTTCCAAATTGTCCCTATTCCTCCTGAGGCTCCCATTGCACTTATTGTTATTCCTTCATAACTTCTGCTTCTTTTCATGCTGTCTTGGAATTCCTGTTCAGTAATTTTGGTCTCCTGGAGTAGGAGGAAGTCCGGTTGTTCTGATTTCAAAAGGTCATGGACTGCGTTAGCTTTTAGGGAGGAGCCCATCCCCCTACAATTCCAAGAGACCAAAATCATCATTTACCTTGTTTGTTGTGGGCCCCTGGTTTCTCTTTCATCTTCTCTCCACTTCCTTTGGTCCGGTCTAGATATGTATCGATTGGCTGTTGGGTCCCCGTAGCCATTTCTTTTGCAGCTGCCTCATCCCTTATCTCTTTGTTTGACTTCCTTCCCACTTTTCTTGGAGGGTCAGTGGAGGTGATGTTTTCTTTCGACTTGTTCCTAGTCAGGATTCTACCCACTATTGGGGGAGGGGAGCTCAACGGGGGGGAGGAAGGGGTTTCCATGGGGCCTCTCGGGGAAGGGGGAGGGGAAGGAGGGTCTTCTGCCGACAGAGACTCGAAAGGATTGGAGGAGGAAGGGATGGAAAGTCCAGCTCCAGAGGGTTGGGAGGGGGGGATGGGGGGATCAGAGGGGGGCTTTGAGGATGCTCCTGGAGGGGGGTTTGTTTTTTTCTTCTTGACTATTTCCCAGGCTTCTTCTGGAGTTTCTGCATTGTTAACTGATTCTATTGATTTAGATTTACTGCATCTATTAGCAAAATGCCCGTATTCATGACATACCTTGCACTTAAATGGCAGTTGCTCGTAGTCCACTTGCTGAATGTGCGTCCACTGGTCGACTTTGAGTTTGATTGCTTCTGGTAACCCTTTCCCCAGATCGACTTCTACACAGATCCGTGCGCATGCGTGCATGTTCTCCTTTGGCTCAGATCTGTCAATGTATTTCCCAACAGCGTTCCCGATGGCTTTTACAGATTCATCTCCCCAGCAGTGTAGAGGCAGGTGGGGAAGGCGAACCCAAACCGGGACAGCATTGGGAACATCCATCAAGGGATCGAAGTCGGGGGTCCATCTGTTGAGATAAAGACCTATGGTATCCATAAAGTACGGCCCATTCCGGAAGATGAGATTACGATCCTCCACTGAGTCGAAGAGGAAGGTGAAAAACCCCCTTCCACAGAACCTTATTGCTATCTTTCCTTTGACCATCGAGTTCCAGTTTCTTTCCACCCAACGCTGGACTGTGCGGGGAGAAGGCCATAGTCCCATGAACTGGCCTACCAGGCCTCGTTCTGCTAGTGCAACAGCGGCTCTCCTCGGAAGGGCTGGAGGGAGCGAGAATTCCGGAATTTCATCAAGTTTTTTGATAAATTTTGAAGCAGTGGGATAGATTTTCTACGAGGCATTCTCTGGGATGAGCGAAGCAAAAGACTTTTCTAGATCATCATGATCCTGAAAGGGAGGATCCATTGCAGGCTAGGGCAGCAGCACAGAGGGCGCTCCAGCGAGGGTCCAGGGGGAGGGGAGGGCAGGAGGCCCTGAGGAAGTGAGGGGCAGGAGGCCCAGTCGATCAGCAAAGGGAAAGCAGCCTAGCAGCTGCGCTGCCAGGCGCGGGCGCGCAGAGGGCAGGTCGGGCGCAGCAGGGCGCGGGATCGCCAGAGCGCGCAGTCCTTGAGCACTCGTTTTCGCGGTGATCATCACAGCACTACCAGAAAACTTAAACTTTATTATAGAAAGATAAAAATATTATACTTCAAAATATCAATGATATTTTGTTTCAACTCCTTTCTATTTACTTGTATCCTTAGCTTGTTCTTGCGTTTACACCAGCCCTTACTTGGTCTTAAATGAAGATTAAAATAAGGTCTTCCCTGTATAACAGTCCTTTTTTAAATATGCTTCTTTGTCGCAAGTAGAGCCTCTACTGCCAGCAGGCGTCCATAGCCTCGACAGGGTTACCTATTAACCAGTAATGATCCTTTATCCTGCTTAAGTGTGTTTACAACCATTCAGAGAAAAACCCATTTTGACACTTTTTTCTTTTTTATTCTCTAAACAACAATGTCTTGGTTTGGTGGCCAAATTATGACACAGTCACTCACTTGATTTATACTTTTGCTGAACAAGTTGGCTCGTGATGAGACCCCTTGTCTTTTGATTGCAACAATCTTGAGTCGTTGCCCTGTTTTGGTGGACAGTTTTGGCAAAGTCAGCAAGTTATAATATCTGTGATGATGATAAGTCGGCTCGTGATGAGACCTCTTATTCTTTGAGATATAGTGTTTTCATTGGATTGCTTCCCTGAATGCTGCAATTTCCTTTAGCAGGGAGGAAGTCAATTTTCTTTCCTTAAGAAAGTTCTGGACAACAATAATAGAGCTTCTTTGGTAATCGTTGTTTCTACAGGGACTCCTCATCTTGTCATTGATGCCTTTCGTTGTACTGACGTAAAACAATTTCTTCGCTAAGATTGCTTTATTCAATTTTTGAAGTTGAAACTAATATCATATATGGATTAAAGTTCTATTGATAATAAAGATCAAGTTTCAAAGAAAAATATTTGTCATTCATAGAAGTAGAAGTTCAAAATCTTGATAGAGAAAAAGGTGTCTTTAGTAAATGTCAAATGTTGTTGACCAAAGAAAACTTTATTTATGGAGAAAAATACTTAACGAAATGAGAAGAAGACATTCCCTAGGGTTGTGTAGACAATAGGGATAATCTTCTTTTCTTATTTTGACTATCAACTATTCAAAAATAAACCTAACTACCTAACCAAACTACTCCTACTCCTACTCTAATTATATACAAAAGTTTGAATAGGTGAAATGATATTTCCAATGGAGCCACCTTCTCATTTTTATTCCTACACATATGCAACTTTCCAACGTTAGTGTTAAGAACGAAACTTTTCTTGGACTGTTAACGTTGGATGTGGAATAAGAATGCATAACTCCAGTTGGAATTTTGTCCGAAATTTCTTTCTCGTAAAAACTTCTTTCCAACTGGATATCTATTGGATCATAAAAATAAGGATGAATTTCTGTTATATCTTGACGATCTTGTAATAGAGGAAGTTTTGTACTTCCTTGACATAGTTTAGCTTTCTGCAATGGTAGCTCCTCTTTTGGATGTTCTTTAATAAGGTGTTGGTCATACCAGAATAATCTATCAAAGAATTGAAAATTTAAAACGCAATCCGATTTTGTACAAAATGAGTGCAAGTGGGAACAATAAAAAAAAAAAAAAAAAAAAAAAAATTGTACAAATAAATTTACAGCACAACTGGGATAAGCTTGTAAAATTTTGTTGTTCACAAGAACTGGCCAGGTCATGTGAATCAGAAGATAAATTATGATTGTGAACAGGCATGGGGGTTTTCTCATGGTATGAATCATAGATCGGGATATCGTCTTGGTCAGCAAAATCAAGCGAATGATCTTTGGCTTCGAAATGAGGATTGAATGATATGTTTTCCGAATTAGAATATCTCTCATTTTTTGAGCTTTGATGAGTTACTTGAGATAAATCAATAACATCGTCGTTGGCAAAGTAACCATCATAACTAATTTTACCAGTTTCCCTAGATTCTTCCTTTTGGTCATATAATTTCAGACAAGGTGATTCAAGTGATCTTTGTTTGGAAGCAATCAAAGGATGTTCTATAGCTATCTCTTTATTTTGAAAATATAACGATGACTTATTTGAATTATCCTCTGTATTTTTTGAAATATATTTAATGTTGAGAGGGGAAAAGTTATCGTCATTAAAAACTTTAGGATAAAGAGAGAAGTGTGATTCTGAAGCAACACATTTAAAACTATCATCATGAAACAATCTTCGTTCATCAGATTCAACATAGACATCGGGTTTTAGATCATACCTTTGTGTACTGATACTTCCTGAAAGAAAAATAGTTTGATGTTCTAACCTTGGCGTCTGCATTTGTTGACTTGCAACGATATTATCTGACCTTGTATCAAAGTCATCTCCCGGTTCCAGGGCAGGCTTCCCTCCGACGTCCTCGCTTTTGTCTTCTTGTATTAGACTATGGATAACTCCTAGGCTTTGGGGGCTTTCTTCATTATGAGCGATTTGTATATTCAAATTGGAATTCTCATGCATTTTAGAAAGAAATGAGACAAAACTCGAACTAATTTCTTCTTTATCAGATATAGGAGGTAGGGAATGTTCAACATAATCTAAAGATTCTTCATCTATGAGTTCACTTTCAAGATTGTACTTTAAACAATCAATATGAAATCGCATATTAAAATCCCTAATAGATTCATCTTTTTCCGGAGATAATCAATTTCATCGTATACCTGGTCATAGTCATAACAATCAAATTCAAGAATGAAAATCTTGACGAATTGGTCCCATTTGTGAATTGATGCAACTAGGATGTTTCTGCACCATTTTCTAGCTTCCGCCGTGAATGTAAGAGTAAAAATTATGCATAAAACACCTTCATCAATTCTTTGAATATCATAACTTGAAATTATTTGAATAAATTGAAGAGCATGATTGAAAGTAGAAGAGTTATTCTTACCATTGAATTTTACCTGAGACAAGAGTCTTACCACTTCAGGTGGAGTGTTGGAAGAGGTAGGAACATGGATGCAACTCCAAATGGGAAGTTTGTGAGCAGCCATCCAGATTCAAATGTTACGATTTGAAAATCATTCCAACAGACACTATGTTCAAGCCCTCCTTCTAGCCGCCAAATATGTTGAAGCCCCGAAAATCGGGTCGACAACAAGGGGGATACCCACCCGGTCCGGACCTTGGTTGGCAGCTCCTTATCCGTTTGGTATAGCGGGTCCGAATGGGGATAACGGGACCAGTTTCCCGATCTTGGATGTGTGTGTGTGTGTAGAGTTGAACTATGTTGATCTAAGAGTATTTTAAAGCTAATCTAATTCAGATTCTTTAACTTTACTCTATTCTATTGTAATCTAGTGAGAAACAACACATCAAATCTATCCTAACCCGGGATTGTATATCTTCCATTATGCGATCTAAAAAGATTTCGAACAATAACTGGTAATAAAGATCATTCAGCTATTATAAGAATAGAAATCATTAAAGACAAACCACTTTGCATAATAAGTTAGGAAAAACAGTTGTGAACAATATATCGCATAATAAGCTATTCATATGTCAAACATAAACAATATGACTCCACCATACAAAAGTGCCAAATGATAACCCATACATTCATGCAATAACATATAAACAACTGAAACTTTAAACCACTTAAAGAATATGAGCAGAAATTGTCAAGAGATAAAAGTACCATTTATGACTAGTTCTACCCATAAGCTTCAAGCAAAAGTGATCTATCTCTACTTGTTCTAAAATCTACCAAGAGTACAAAAGTGCAACATCAGTAGAAGATATCAAAATGCAAGTAAAAATAAATCTCGATCCATCCATTCATCAAAACCTCCTCTGAGGGTGCAGAAGTGCATGTTCAGAGGATAAGTTTTTGACAAATCTCTAGACCCTTCTCTAAATGCATGAGAAGGGTTAAAATACTACTTCCTAATTCTAATAATAGTGTTTTTACAAAATTTTAGGATACGGTTCTCAAGTCACCTTCCTTTTTCTAATCTAAATAAAAAGAAACAACAAACTACTAAAAATAAGCTACTTCTGAATTTGGTCCTTAAAACTGCAAGTGTTCATCATGGATTTGAGAAGAGTCGGTTGGCCGACTGCTGCGTTGAGCTAGTCTGCGAAAACGGAATCTATGAGAGCTGGCACTACTTTCTCGGTTGAGTTTATGATGCATTTCACAGTCATCCATTGACTGTGTGGCTTGACTAAGTATGCCCAGTAACACTCCCAATTCAACCTGTTCAATTCCTGGATCTCTTTTCCCTTTTCCTGCGCCTTCTGCTTCCATTCTGCCTCCATTCGTGGCTTGTTTGGTAGGTATCCCAGGGTGGTTTCTGTGATTAAGTTGGCTCTGTGTAAATTCTCATTTACACAGTCGATAAGAATGCTCACCTGTGTCGCTGCTGTCTCTGCCGCCTGTTCTGCCTGCCTGATTTGATCATCCCATTTGTTAAAGAGCAATTCTTTATGGCTTTCGTTTATTCTGGGTGCATTTGCTCTCTTTCCTTCCTCTCCATCTTGCCAAGCTAGATACTTTGTCACTCGTCTATTAACCTAGTCATAGTCACTTCGCAAGTCCGTCACTTGATTGGTGAGTTTGTCGCTCAGCTCGCAATAGTGACTCCACTGTGATATTTTACATCCCAACTCTTCCTGTTGCTGCAGAAGTTGCTCATTTAAGCCAATAGACTCTAAAACAAATTCGGCAAGCTTGGCCTCATCCTTATGTATTCCTTGTAAAGCTTGCAACTGCTTTCCTTTTTCGTCTAGGCTTCTTTGATAGCTTATCTGCATTTGCTGAAAGTCTTCTTGTAGTTTCTCGAGTTGTTTGGACGCTTCAATACTGGCATTGGCTTGTTGTAGCTGTTGTTGTAGTAGCTGTATTTGGTTTTCTTCTTCCCTCAATAGTTGTTGAACTCCTGACGCCTTGTCGATAGTCGCAGAAGCGTATGCTCCTGTGATTTGAGAAAACTTCGTGAGATTTTCTGTCGGGTTGTTGTTAGGGTCTTTCCATAAGATGTCTAAATGTTCAGCGTCCTGTGACAGCGTATTCTCCAGCTTTCTCTTCTTTCTTTGTCTCCTCACCACTGCTTTATGTTGGGGACTACAGAATACATCCAGTGGGGGAATTTCCTCTACACTAAGTAGAAGCTCAGAAGGCGGAGCGATATGACTGTGCTTCGTTTCTGAGACACTACCGACCATGGTTGAAACCATTTCCTGTGTTACCTGTGCATCGCTCATAGGTGTTCTTGGGATTTGCCCTTCAAGGCTGATTAGCTCGTTGAAGTTTTCCCATTCCTTATCGAGCTCTGTTGTGACGAGTGGCGATTTAATGACGGGAGGAGGGACATGTCTTGGTGGGGAGGCGATAACTTGCTATTGTGACATTGCACTTGACTGAGCTGTATCTCTGGCTGTTTCTTCGCCTTTTCCTTGGTCGCTTGCAGACGTTTTAGAACGTTCAGGTGTTCCTTGGGCAGTGTCAGATTTGGATTTGAAAGTACTGGAGTTTCCACTGAGGCTGACACTGGGAGTAGGCTCTCTGGCGAGCAGTCACAGATTTTATAGGGGAACACTGGCTAGCCTTCTTTCTCTGAATAACAAAAATATTTGGAGGTCATCTGGGGATAACCTCGACCGAGCTTCTCGCAAAACTTCCTGGAATGAACTTTTACTTTGAAACAAATCATCAAATAAATCTTTGTTTCCGGTGAACACTTTTATTCTGACACTTATAGTGAAATCATGGGCAACATTATTTAGGTCAAAAGATCGAGCGGGGAATTTAAATAATTGTAGACACGTCACATTCTCTACTTCGGCAAAAGCATTTCCTACATCGAACAATGAGAAGGCCCCACAAGCTACAGGAAACTGAGGCCATATGGCCTTCCTCTTGTCTTTAAGCTCTTTGGTCAGGCCACCTTCTGAGCAAGTATGATAGGCAATTTCCCTAGATAAAAGCTTGTCGGGGACATACAGAGGTAGGACATGTGGAGGTACAGTGCTCCCAAACACTCTAATATAAGTGAACCATTCTTCCCCAAACCATATTGTGATGGGGATGATGTCTATTTGCACTTCGGGTGAGCACCTCGGGGGTTCTTCGCCATACATCATCCTATATAGGGGTAAGATGAGCCCATGGCAAATCTAATAGAAGTGAGGGGCAAACTGTGAATCCCATAATACTTTGTGATAAACATGAATAGGTGACGGGTCCTGGGTAGTCCATTTCCAACCCATAGTTGGGAATTTAGATACATAGCAAATAGAATCCATAATATAAGCAGACAGATAAAAAGGAGGATAGACCCTTTGAGACAAGGATCTCTTAGACCAGTAATTCATAACAGTAGTGTATAGATTATCAGAAAATATTTTGGCCCAATCCACGAGATCGACATTTGTGGCAGCGTCTATGAGTGGTAACCATTCAAACGAAAATTTATTTATGTCTGGCATCCCAAATAGCCTGCATAGCATGGCCGCAGCAAAACAATACGGAGAGTTGAGGGAACCAGTGCTGTACATACCATTTTTGTCCCTTTTTAGCAGCTCCTCTCTTCTGGTCCATTCTTTAGTGGTTTCTGCCAGGTTTGGGTTCTCTGCTACAAATTTCTTGACAAATTGCATGTTGTAGGTCATCTGAGGCTCAGGAAGATGATACATAAGCTTTAAATCTTGCGCGGCGAATGATCCTATGAGCCCATGCCCTTGAGCCTTGAATTGTCTGCCTTGTAACTCTGCATTGTCAAGTATCCATCTAATCATATATGTATACGACAAAATCTTGGGTCTAGCTGCTATTTGGTGAAGAAATGAGCATGCCAGCTCTTCTAAGGATGCCTCGAAAGAGTTTTGTGATTAAATGATTCATGATTTGCTTACGTTACATTGAAGATCGTGCCATCGCAAGGCACGCTAATCGCAAATCACCAGATCGAAGACTGCGCCATCACGGCGATCACAATATCGCATGTCGCAACATCGTGGGTCGCAGGAGTTTAATGTTTGTTAAGTATTGCTATTATATTTCTGCAACGTGCGATCTTGCGATTGGTGTTATTGCAGATCGGCAGATTTTGAGGTTTTTCCTTATGAACATTACTTACTGCGATGCGACGTTAGGCTTAGCGTGGGGGGCCCTTGCACATTAATGCAATTTTTTAAAGACCTTTACCTTATCGTAGACTTAGGTTAAAATATTCGAAAGACCTTTCTAAGCTTACGATGGTAGCTTTATTTTGAAGAAGGAAAATTTGATTTTTCTCAAAATTAAACTATGGGTCCCCATTCATTTAGCATTTTGGACAAACACTTAAATGAAAAAGGGGGGGTTTTTGCTAGCCACAACAAGATCACACGGGGAAAGGTTGGATCAAGCATATTTAGTAGGAATACTTGTAGGTAACATTTTGCATGTATGGCTTCTTAGCTAGTTTTAGAATGCATGGTATTTCCATGTGTGTATTTAGTTTCATTATTGTCGATGGAATGGATTTTTCCAGGTTTTGAAAATGGTTTTTAGCCTTGCCTTGTAATTTATGAATAGTCATGGTGTGATGGGATTCTTTCTCAGTTGAGCTTAGGATTACTAGAAGGTTTTGGATCTGGGTAAGGTGGTCTCAAGAAAATCCCAATGGTTCGGGGTAGATATGGTTTTCTCCGGGAATCCCTCAACAGGTGGGTGGAGACAAGAAAATTCCTTAAGGGATGGTTAAGGAATTCTGAGGCATCTAAGTTCGGTTTGGTTTTGTGACCTCAAAGCTAGTTTAGGTGAGATAATGTTATGGTGAGGGTGGAGGTGGTTTAACCTATGGATTCCCTTCGTTGTTTATGGGTTGTTTTATCCCATGAGATCCCACATTCATGCTTGGAATATGGCACGTGGGTGATTGGCTAAAAGAAAGATTTGGTACAGCCTAATCTATAGTTGGGTGGTACGTGGAATTCCCTAACTTGGTTGGTTTTTGCATATGGTTAATAAAAAATAATTTTCTTTTGGCTTTGATAAGGCAATGTACTTGTTATTATGTGGCTTTAATGGTTGATATATCGTTGTTATGTATTCGGTTATATGCTAGTTATAAGCATGGTTATATGACATATCTAAGTATGGATCTTATCACATTTCATTCAATGAATGTGTTGGTTAATGATCGCATGACCTAATTTTTGTTGGGTTGTGTTATATTCTTTCCACGACTAACCTACGTTGCACCGATTGCGCAGCGGGGGGGTCACAGGGGGGGTTTGAGGGGGGTGGGTAGCCCCCCTCTATGGGGTTCAGGGCAGCGCCACGAGAAAAAGAAATTTTGGACCCTATATTAGGTTGGGCGAACCTACCTATGGTTTTCGGTCCATGGTTTTGGACGCGATGGTTTTCGGTCCATGGTATTGGATGCTTCGGCATGTATAAATATGTATTGTAACATTGAAAGGAACATAATGAAAAATCAAGCTGGTAGTCCGGTTTTGGGATCCAGTGGGAAATCTCTGTGTATATGTGTTTTATGTGTTATGCTCTCGCATTTTTATTTTTCATGTGATTTAGAATTGGTATGCAGGTAATTTCTGTACGGGGTTAAAACCTACAATTTATTCATCTTTAAAACCCTAGCATATCTATGATGTTGTGTGGAAAATTTTAACCTATCTATAAATTTCAGACTAAGAATTCTTGCAAAAAATGAAGAAATGATAGAAAAAAGAATTGGTAAATGATTTTCAGTTTTCTAGTGTTTATTTAAGTGATTGATGTCTGCAACAAAAATTAAAAATTAATGAGTGAAACTCTACATAAAATAATAACCAGAGCAAAGCATGAAAATAGACTAAATCAAACCAAAAAGGATAAATGACAATTAGTTAATTTACACTTCTCATACACAACAAGGGGCCCTCCTATTGAAGCACAAGATCTAGTCTACTCAGAAAACTTGGTGATCAAATATGAACTCTTCCCATTAAGGCACAATCATAGCATTAGGAAAATTTTATTAAGAGAATATTCCATACATAATCAAAAGAGCCAACATTAACCAAAGGAGAGATAACAATAACATATCTTATATATCTCTTCACTTCTCAATCAAGTATATTTATAACATCTTTTACAATAAAAACTTTGAGAAACTAAATGCTATAAGCCATATCGATGAATGAAAACTAAGCCTTTAACTTCTATTGAAATTCTAATTCCTATGATTCGCTATCGAGGAAGTGAATATGGAAATGTTTAACATTAAACACATCATTATTATATTGATTTCTCGTTCCCTAAATATTTTTCTTACTTGCTTGATATTATGATCCATATGCCAAGTAGTGTGAAGGTCTCATTCATCCACCATTTTACAATTGACCAAAGGTTTGATTTTTCTATTTTGATCCACTAGTTAACTTTTCCTTACGCTCAATAGGTGGAAAACCATGTAGGCATGATTTTGCATCTATCCATATGCTAAGACTGATCTGTCCTCCATGAAGCCTACCTGAACCTTGGATTCAACTATAAAATATTGACAAGGCTACAAAATGTGTTAGTTTTTGTAACATATGAAATTTGAGCCAAATCCATAAAGTAAAACACATAGAATTGAAAATATATTGGACTTTTACCATATTTCATCTTATGTAGATTTGATGGCTAATTATTCATAGAAAAATAGAGGAATATTGCTAGGATGAGTGGTTTACAAGGGAAAATGAGTCAAACTCTAGGTAACTAGATGTCAAAAAGAATGTTATTTCTTTAGTTGAACAAAGGGTGCATTATTCCAAGTTTTGTAGGCTAGTGGATGTGGGATTATGGTTAGGAGGGATATTGAAGTTTCACTTGACCTAGTACATGTAGAATACCGACTGAATGTTGCAATAGGCTTAAGTGAACCTTTAGCCTAGTGGATTTATGGCCCTAGCTTAGGAGTGACTCATTGCTGAGAGAAAATGAACAACACAGTTTGTGGTTGGGAGGAACGTTGGGGGTATGTAGCTAATTGGTGGTTCATTATAGGAGATACATATTTAACTTATGTGTACAATGCTTAACATGTGGATAATTTATGTTCTCCTATATAAATGTTTATTGTGAGGAGTTATGTTAAAAGTTGATTACGTTTTTTAATACACATGTGGTTATGCAATATTTGTGTTATGCTTTCCTATTTCCTGTATGTTTTGGGCATATTAAACAGATGAATATATAAGTATTTCTCATGGGATTTCGGTCAGTTGTAAATGCCTCCTCCCACATTTACCCACTTTCTCAAGCCCTCTAGGGTAAACATGAGATGAGTGCCACTATGACATGACCCAACCTCCAAGTTCCACAAAGGAAGTGGGGCGTATAAACTAAAAAATTATAACCATAACTCAGGGACTACAAACCACTCAGGAGCCTAAAAACTACCCCAAGTGTGTAGAAATTTTGGAAATTCTCTACAAATCTACCTCTAAGATCATGTAGAAAATCTGACTGTAGATTAAGTTGATAATGCAATATACGAAAGCAAATTACTATAATCTACTTCTACTATCAATTTTTGGAAGCTTAAAGATTGAGCAAGATCGAGTTGAACACATATAACCATAAGAAGAAGAATCAATGCACATGAAACACAGAAAATACTCAGGAGAAAGCCTGAGCTAAAAATCCCACTATTTGTATTATCATACAAGGTGGAAATATGTCAGAATTATACAAAGCCTTAGCTCTCACAGTTAGACATCTCTCAGTACAATCCTCCTGGATGCTCACAGGTAATCAAAGCTTCTCACAAGCCTTCTCCTCTACCCTCCAAGCTCTTATTTCCTTGCGCAATTTCTCCTGGGTGATCCTCCTGTTACGAAGTGGAAAACTGATCTCTCACACTGATCTCATACCTTGTCAAAACTGTGCAATCCTCAAGGAAAATTTTCCTTTTGCATGCATGAATTTCCTTTATAGGAGAAAACATGCAACTAATAGTACACTGCCCTTGACTTTAATCTCAACTAGGTTTTTCTTAGAATAGACATGCATGAGTTACTGATGAGGGAATCTTCAGTTATCTGGAGTACACTTGTTGAGTGCATGCATGCATCAACTGACTGATAACTCACATTTAGTTCCTCAAATAGTTTGGAACTAATTTGACTGGACATAATTTAGTAAGCTAAGCTAACTAATTACAACTCAACTTTTACCTCACTCTCATCTCCTTAATTAAGGGATAATCTCCTTAATTTAAGGAATAACTCTTGCATGACTTCAGAAAGTCTTCTAACTTGAATTTCTCCAACTAATTAATCCATAATGAATTAATTAATTATTTCCAAGTAGCTGGTGAGACTAAATTCAATTTTAATTCAAGGAAAAATTAAAATTGGAATATTCTTGTTGCCACATTTCAACACTCCCTCTAAACAGGAAAGAGATTATCTACCACCCCAATCTTGTCTCTATGGAACTCGAATTTACACTTTGACAATGACATTGTCAAAATGTTAGCATCTTGCTCCTCTATCGAAATATACTACAACAACATGATCCTCCTCGCTACACAGTATCTGAGATGGTGATACAGGATGTTGATGTGCTTGGAGCTATCATGAAATACTTGATTCTCAGAGAGTTTGCTACAAATTTGATTATCACAATAGATCATAGTTGGATCCATCCTCTAATCAAACAAACCTACTAGGATTTTCCACACCCAAATTACCTCACATGTTGCCTGACTTGTAGCCATGTATTCTACCTCTGCCGAGCTCAGTGCAACTGACCTTTCTTTCCTACTGTACCAAGAAAATACCGCTGACCCAAGGTTGAAAATCCATATTGATGTGCTCTTATGATCTAATGGACTCCCTGCCTAATTTGCATCGGTGAAGCCCTGTAACTTCACTCCCTCTGTCCATGTGTACCATAATCCATACTGAGATGTGCCTCTGAGGTATCTCAAAACATGCTTTGCAGCCTTCCAAAACATCTTGGTAGGCTGAACCAAGATGTTCACTAAGTACATTAGTGAATCCACAAGCTACCTATACATAGTAGCTTCCACTACTTCATATAAAGTAGCATCCTCCTTCCTCCAGTTACCTGCTAGAGGAGTCTGCATGGGATTGCACTTCTCCATGTGGAATCTCCTGAGTATCTCATTGTCATACTTGCCTTGAGACACAAACAACTCCCCATCCTTCTGCCACACTTCCATGCCTATGAAGTAGTGCATGAGACCCATGTCTTTCATCTCGAATTCTCTTGCAAGGTCCTCCTTGCAAGACATGATCAACTAATCATTACCAGTCAATATGAGATCATCAACATAAATTACAATGATCAACAACTTACCTTTCACCATGATGTGGTACAGGTTCGCATCTGCTTCAGTCTTTGTGAAGCCCAACCTGGTGAAGTGGTCATCTATCCTGGTGTACTAAGCACGAGGTGCTTGCTTTAGCCCGTACAATGCTCTCTTGAGTCAGAACACATGCGACTCACAATCGAAGGTCTCAAAACCTTCCGGCTACTATATGTACACCTCTTCCTCAATCTGGCCATTAAGGAATGCAGTCTTCACATCCATCTGATGGACCTTCCAACCCATATATTCTAATAGTGCCAACATAGATCTGATATATGAGTACCTTGCGATAGGAGAAAAAGTCTCATCATAGTCAATCCCCTCGACCTGTGAAAATCCACGACCAAAAAATCATGCCTTATATTTCTCCACACTACCATCAGTGGCTTGCTTTATCTTGTAAAGACAACTGGAAGTCACAACTGACTTGTTCTCCAGTCTTGGAGCCACATCCCAAACACTATTACAAACTATGGAGTCATACTCCTCCAGCATAACATCAACCCAAATTGGTTGTTGCACTGCTTCCTCAAAGGAATATGGTTCAGTCTCAACACATTCCCCAGCAAGGGCTATGTATACAGTGTACCTCTTAGGTGACTTCCTCTATTTGCACTGAGAAGATGGTTCTCCCACATTGTCTCTCACATCCTTCAACAATCTGTCAGCTTCTCTTGTGCACTTCCATCAATGTCTGGAAGACTCTACTTGAGTGAATGCCTCTACTCCTGGAACCTCTACATGCAGCTGCTCTGCATCAGTCTGAGGATCCTCCTCCTTAGGAACCAATAGTTACTCCACAGCCTGTAGTTGGAGCTCCCTCTCAAGGGAAACTTGCATGGCTTTTTGCTCATCAAACATGAGATCTTTGTGAACCACTGTCCTCCAATTGGTAGGCAAGTACACCAGATAGTTGTGAGGTGTATTAGCATAACCCACAAATATCCCCAACTCTACTTTTGGCTCAAGCTTGTTTCATGCATCCTTTGTCACATGGCAATATGTCGATGAGCCAAAGATCCTGAAGTGACCCACATCTGGTCTCTTACCGAAGAAAGATTCCTCTCGTGTCTTCATCCCAAGTATGCGATGTAGGCTTCTATTCTGCAAATAGACTGTTTTGTTGCATGCCTCAGCCCATAAGTGAAGTGGTAGGCCTTGGTCATGTAGCATTGCCCGTGTTTCCCCTACAATAATTATGTTCTTCCTTTCGGCCACCACATTCTGTTGTGGGTTATGAGGTGCCGTCAACTCTCATTTAATTCATTTCACTACATAGAAGTCCTTAAACTCTTGAGAGACATATTCTCCACCATTATCACTTCTCAAGGCCTTGATCTTCTTCCTTGACTCCTTCTCGACAAAAGCTTTGAACTCACAAAAATTTGTGAAGGTTTGGTACTTATTTTGCATAAAATAAATCCAGCATTTATGAGAATAATCATCAATGAAAATCAAATAATACCTTTTCTTCATTGTGGAAGCCATCAATAATGGTCCACACACATCAGTATGAACTCGCTCTAAGATAGCCTTCGCTCAATTGTCTCAATCATGAAAGGAAGACTTGGTGTAATTTCCCAAGCTACAACCTTTGCATGTGTCAACTTGCTCAATTTTACCTTTGGGAAGTCCTGTAGATATCTTCTACATTATCTTCAAAGCTCCATGATGCAAATGGCCCAATCGCATATGCCACAACTTGCTAATGTCTTGGCTTTGCACCAATTCTTCTTTCGTACTCAATGTTGCACAATCATCTACCTCTAGCTTATAAATATTCTTCACCCTAATCCCTATCCTCTTGGTCTGACCTGTGGTTGTTTGTCTTAGGAACACTTTTCCTATACTGAAGACAACATCGTAATATTTGTCTTCCAACACAGTGACCGACACCAAGTTCTTCTTCAGTCCAAGCACATACTTCACATCTGTCAAGGTGATAGGAGCTCCATGCTCCCTCTGAAAAGCAACCATGCCCACTCCTAAAACATTGTACTTTCCATCGTCACCCATCTATATGCACATATTTAAGTCTTTCTCCTCCAAGGTACTGAATAATCCTTTATCACTGGTCATGTGGAATGAGGCTCCACTGTCAAGATACCAAACACAACCCATCATCGATGACACCATGCATGCGATGAGGGTAAACTCCATCGAACTGAGAGGGTAATGTCTCACCTTCCGATCCTTCCGAGGATCCCTTCCTGGACTTCTTCCATGGGAAATTAGTCGCATAATGTCCTATATTGTGACAATTAAAGCATCTCACTTTATATATGTCACCCTTCTTCCCTCCATGAGAAGAATTCAATTTGGAATGGGAAGCTTTCCCCTTTCCTTTCCTTTCCATTGGTCAACCTTGAAGTATGATATGAATTTGATTTGCACCTGCAAACCTGAACTTCAAACTTCAAATTCTCTTCTCAGTATATTTTTCACAGCTTTAATAAACATGGCTCTAATACCATGTACAAATTATGCAAATTCTTTACAAATCTACCTCTAAGATTATGTAGAAAATATGACTGTAGATTAACCCAATAATGAAATATACCAAAGCAAAATACTATAATCTACTTCTACTATCAATTTGTGGAAGCTTAAATATTGAGCAAGATCGAGTTGAACACATATAACCATAAGAAGAAGAATCAATGCACATGAAACATAGAAAATACTCAGGGGAAAGCCTCAACTAAAAACCCCACTATGTGTATTATCATACAAGGTGGAAATATATCAGAACTATACAAAGCCTTAGCTCTCATAGCCAGCCAGCTCTCAGTACAATCCTTGTGGATGCTCACAGGCAATCAAAGCTTCTCACAAGCCTTCTCCTCTACCCTCCAAGCTCCTATTTCCTTGTGCAATTTCTCTTGGGTGATCCTCCTGGTACCAAATGGAAAGATGATCTCTCACACTAATCGCACACCCTGTCAAAAATACACAATCCTTAAGGAACCTTTTCCTTTTGCATGCATGAGTTTCCTTTATAGGAGAAAACATGTAATTGATAGTACACTGTCCTTGACATTAATCTCAATTGGGTATTTTTCAGAATGGATATGCATGAGTTACTGATGAGGGAATTGTTAGTTATCTAGAGTACACTTGTTGAGTGCATGCATGCATCAACTGATTGATAACTCACAATTAGTTCCTCAAACAATTTGGAACTAATTTAATTGGACTTAACTCAGTAAACTGAGCTAACTAATTACAACTCAAATATAACTCACTCTTATCTCCTTAATTAAGGGATAATCCCCTTAATTTAATGGATAACTCTTGCATGACTTCATAAAGACTTCTAACTTGAATTTCTCCAACTAATTAATCCATAATGAATTAATTAATTATTTCCAAGTAACTGGTGAGACTAAATTTGATTTTAATTCACAATTTTAATTCAAGGACAAATTAAAATTGGAATATTCTTGTTGCCACATTTCAACATATCCATCCCTGAGCTATAACTCTTTTTCACTGACCTAACAATCCAACCACACCCTTGTTACACTGTGCATGCAGTTATGAGGCTCCTACCACATGCACAAGCTTGCCTTCCAGCTGTTATGATAAAAAATCCTTATATTTGTGCCATCAGTCCTAAGGATTGAATCACTTTTCTAGCCTAGCTTCCACACCACTACCCAAAACTTCCTGTAACTTTCCAAAATCATAAATAATCTTCTAGTGAGGCTAAGCATTCAAAAATTGAACTTCAACTTAACTAGTACATGCCTAGTGCATGATAGACATTTCGTCAAACATATGGTGAACATATAAGCTACAGGTCATGGATTCATATCTAATCATAAAATTATGATCTTCATCTAAAAATCACCAGGAAGTCTCAACACAACCTCAAGATAGCTACAACAACACTTTTTATCTCATGCATTCATCAACCATTCAAGTACTTATCAAATCATGAATAAGAGCCATAGCTAGAGCACATCATAGAACCATGCTTATAAACAACATATAACCAGGTTAGATACCATGACAAATCAACCATAAGATCACTAGAATGACCAGTGCATGTGCTCATAAATGATAACGATGAAAATAATTTGTATTAGCATATGATTCAGTGCCTTCCACATACCACCTGATCATCCGAGTTGACTCAACTCCTGGATTTAACCAAGATCTTTTGATTTTGTGATGTGATTAGAATTGCATTTAAAATATCATAAAGGAACATATATACATGTTGTAAATAAGAAGGAACATGACAAGAATTAGCGACATAAAACACAAGACATTGATAATGGAGTTCATCTAGGAGGGAGTACGTCTTTGGGCCCCGTGTCAAGATGGTGTGGGCCGCTGCAATAGGTGCTGGAAAGAGTGATGGTGTACATGAATTTTTTTTCTCTATCATGTAAGGAATATGACCTCATCTTTGAGTGGCTCCACGAGATGTTCCACTTTAGTAACTCTCATTCCCAAAAGGACTCCTATCAGCATGACATAATCTCATGTATGATAATAATGAGCATCCCGCCAACATGGCATCAAAGGGATCTTAATTCAAACACACATGGCGACACATGAGTATCCCATCAACATGACCACAAAGAGATCTCAATCAAAACATGACAGTAAGTACATCTCACATCAAGAACAAAACAAGATCTGACATCAAACATTAAACACGGATCTATACAACACAATGCATCTCAAGCGTAGAGACAAAGAAGTACATGATCACACTACATATACCTCACATCAAGAAGTTATATAAAGAAGAGGATGATAAACTACCAGATATGGCTTAATATCAATCTCGTGGTGCTAAATATCAAGGAAATGACTGCTGACACATTGAATGCTCACACCTACACTCCACTTTGAAAAGTTGTTGAAATTTGGAATGATCAAATGGAAAATATAATTACACCATAGATTTGTGGCATCGAATAACGTAAAATTGACTGTCAAATTTCTAAATTCTAACAAAGTGAAAATCTGGGGCTACAAGAATCTTTTAGATTCCCCCTAGATTCCTGAAAGATCCCCTCCTTTGGGGCATCTAAAGATCTAATGCTCAGATCAGAAAACTGATCTCACCATTGAGATCCTGGCGAAATTCTGAGAAGGAGTATAAAGTTGGCTGCATTCTGAATCTGGCAAATTTCACCATCCAAGGAATTTGGAAGATTCCCTCAAGATTCTCCAAGATTCTACTCTGTTGGGAATCTACAAATATGCTACTCAAAAGTCAAATCCAACCTTGCAATTGTGTTTCCAGCAAAAATCTGAGAAAAATGACTGTAAACTTGGTTATATTCTGAAAAAAATGATTTTTACCTCCCCGGAGAATCTTTAGGCATCAAAGAATATTCTGCTTGAAATATGTGCAAATCATGGTTCAGCCTCAGCACTGCAAATCATGTTTTTGTTGCATGGAACTCCTCTTGCGGCACCTCCGTTCGATTGGCTATCTCCCCATTCCTTTCTGCCTTTGTTCTCTCGTGCAAATGAAGCTGAAGGTTTATATATTAATGTGTGGGCAGAGTAATCAACAAAGGTTGTTTGGCCGGTTGGTTAAGGTAAAGGCACCAAGGTAGGCAAGTCAGGGGATCAAATCCTGCCTCCGCCAAAAATTCATGCAACAACATTTGTTTTTGTTTTTAATTATAAACACTGGCGTGGTTAAGTAATGTTGTTACGATAACCATTTTAATGGGCATGTTAGCTTGAGCTGTTTTATCGTAACGTTTGTTGTTAATACATTTGTTGTATTGATGTGGACACCA